>JAFEUB010000514.1:0-60000 GCA_024529925.1 Ophthalmolycus amberensis
CTCTCTTCAGACTTCAGACTTCAGACTTTCAACCAAAAACACATTCAATAAACATTTACCTCAAGACGAGAGAACAGGAAGTGTAAAGGCGCCGACTCATTCCTGCAGCTCTCCATTCAACCAACCAGCACCATATCGATGAAGAATATTGAAAGATTTCTACCAATTTCTGCACAAAAAATATTCCAAATCAGAAGCACTTTTATGAGCGAAAGAGACACAAAATCCACTTTCTTGTAACTACTGGTGGACTTGGCTCTTTCAGAACTTCTGATCGCTTTGACCAATCTTCTGAAATGGACCTCTTCACCACGTCGTGGCTCTCGGAGCTTGTCGGCCGGCAGCACGACAGCAGGGCCTCTTATTGGCTCTTATGATCATGAAGTTATAGTTGTAGAGCAACACAGTTTCGGAGCAGATTAACGAGTCAACAAAACTTCGGACTTCCTGTTTCCAACAGAATGAGCCTTGAATAGAAGGTTATTATTGTGACCACGTCAACGAACCATAACAAACAAGAACACTCGATCTGTCCTTAACCCTTAAGCAGAGCTTTGTCATAAAGCAGATGTATTTATTGGTAACGCTTGTGGAGGCACAGAGGGACGATGGCGATGAGTGAACTTCTGTTAGTCCTTCCAGACGGCTCGGACAAACAACATTGTGGTGGCTGCAAACCAGCCAAACCATCAATAATGAAGACACTTGCTGTGATGTTGAGTGGAGGCGTTAACTTTCCTGTCAGTGTGTTGCAGCCGACCATCCCGGAAGAAGACTGAGCAGCTGCGTCACACCTCTCTAAGTGGAGCAGCCCGAATAACTGGACTGTGCCATTCCGCAGCAGCAAGAGGGGTGTTGGCGGGAACCTTTGCATCCGCTCCACAGCGGAGGAGTGTCTTCACAGCCCTGTGATCGACTATGGACTGGGCAGCCGTGTATATATTCTGCAGTTAGGAGATGGTGGATTTAGTGTCCGTGGATCAGAAGAGCCCTCACTGCGTTGTTTAACCTGAGTTCTGTTTAATTATGTTACGTTGATACAGTTCTTCTAATTTGTTACTTTGGCTGGATTTTGTCACCGTCCTCATTATTGTACATGTTTTGGGTGAATGAAATCCCTGTTTCCCTGCTCTCCCAGCTTCATGCGTACCTGGTCCCTCACACATGAGTTTGGAGGAGTTTGTCGGGCAATGGGTTTGTTGAGATAATAGTCGGGGTTGGATTCTCGTCTAACAGTTTGAATTTGACTCAGTCGGGGTCTTAAAGAAGCAGGTATGGAGGTCAGGTTCAGGTCAGAAATCTAGGTTGCTGTCAATGTGGTTGTAAAAAACAATCCAAAGAACAGCAGGGATCGTCCTGTGTGACTGTTGATGTGAGGGACTGACACCACAACATGACATGTACTGTTGCTTCACATCACTGGGACACTGAAGCAAACAACTGGATTTGTTGGAACCCAACTTTAAAATGAACCACATCTGTCCTTTAATGAAACCTCCTCTTTGAACCGTGTCAACGTGCGTCGCGGTGGCGATGCTTCGGTAACACGACAGTGTTTGAAGACGTCTGCTGTAGGATTTGTTCCGAAGTGTAAGTCTGGTGGAAAATAAATACAAACGCATGAATAAAAAATGACAAAACAAAATCAAACAAATGCGGGAGGTGGATATGCAAACGACCGGCTGCTTCTGAAGCCGACCTTTTAGTCTGCAGAGTGAAGGCAGAGTTCTTCTCCCCCTCACTTGTTTATTTGGCCTTTTTTATTTCTGGGGAGAGAAGGCACGGCGGCCCGGTGAGAGCTGCCTGTGATCTATGAATACATCTGCATAAATTAGTCTGTAGCAGTCAGCCGGCTGTGCAGGAGCTCTGGCTCTGGTCCGGAAAAAACCTGCCAGGATTCTGTCCACAATCTGGCGTTTGTGGAAAGGGAAACAGGCGACTCTGCCGCTCCCTCAAGAGAAAAGCTTGTCTTATCTCTGCAGCGAGGTCAGAGGTCAGGGTCTGGGTGGAGGCTTTCAGCTCAGGCTGTTTGGTTGCAGCTGTGACCAGTTTCCTGACATGCTTATAAACTGCTACATCTCTGCATTCACTTACTTCAAACATGTTGTTGCAGTGGCCGAGGTTTGTAAGGAACAAAAACGAGTCAAGGTAAAGTGACCTCTGACCTTTGAGTTCCTTCTTTCCCTTCAATTAGTCTTGAACACTGACAGATGGAAGAAGGAATCAGAGTTAATCTACAGCTTCTTTAATGGCCACTGTGATACATGTGTGAAAATCCCAAACTTCTCTCTCGAAATACAAAATGATAGATTTTGTCCAGTAAGCTGTTCAACTCAAAATAATGAATCCAACTTGTTGTCCTGCAAGTCTTGATCGAAATGTTTTGAAAATAATGTCTCATTTAAAACATATTCAGGCGTAAAGATGGGAGTTGGGCTTCATGTGCTGTTACATCATCACTGTGGTGGTTCCTTCTTCCTCAAATCCACCAAGACTCTTCTGTATTTGGGGGGCAAAAAGTGACAAAGAAGGTGATGATAAACCCAAACTCCACACATTAAGTCATCCGTCTTCAGTTGGTGTTGAGCTCCACCAGGGTTTTCCCTCGTCAACGATTCGGTTTGTGATTTTCAGGAAGAGGATCTTAAGGGGAAGGAGAATATCTGGCTTGCGGATCTCAGGATTGTTCGACTCTTTGCAGACGATGTGGTTCTGTTGGCTCCACACAGACCATGACCTCCGGCACACACTGAAGTGGGAAACAGTCGTGATGAGAGTCGGTACTTTCAAAGTCTTAGGCCAGGAAATCAGTGGATGACTACCCCTAGTTTGGAAGTGAGCTGCTGCCCCAATGGGGGAGTAAAAGTATCTCAGGGTCTTGTTCATGGAGCTGCTCCTTTCTGTCAGTTTTTTTTGGAGGTTTTCCTTTCACGTCTAACTGGCAGGAAACCCTGGGGCAGACCCAGAACACGCTGGAGAGATTGTGTCCTGTATATCTGGCCTGGGAATGACCTCAGGATCCCCCAGGAGGAGCGGGAGAACGTTGGTGTGGGATAGGGGACGTCTGGACTACCTGGTTTAGCCTGCCCCCCCACCACCACAAGGCCACGGAAAAGAGGCAGAATATGGACGGATACAACTAAATCAGAACTAAAATGGGAGGTTTCCCATCAACTGTGGTTACATTCCAATACTCACACTACCATACGATGTAGTCTGCAAGAATAGATTTAAGTATGTCAAATGCAGTGCGCCATGAATAGCCCCGGATGTCCCCCTGGATCCGCTCGCATTTTTTGCAGCTCACAAGCCAGCAAGCCTTTCTGATTATTCTGATCCACAATGCTCTGCAAAGAGGACGAAACATCCCATCGACCGAGCCGCCGAGCGAGCACACACAGATGACAGCGATATGTCGTCAATAAATATAAAGATTTGGAACGCAGCTAATGTTTGAGTAAATTAAAGACGTTTACTCCAATGTCGGCCACATTCATGTTCAGTGATTTATCACATAAACTGGATCTAGTAGATGAAGTAGAATAGTAGAATAGTAGAAGAAGAAGAAGACAAAAACGAAGAAGAGTAAGATGAAGTAGAAGAAGAAGAAGTAGAAGAAGGAGAGTAAGACAAAGAAGTAGAAGAAGAAGAAGAAGAAGTAGAAGCAGTAAATAATTAAGAGGACTGTCGGTGTAGCTTCAGGTAACAATAGACACACAGACTGAAGTCTGATCACTTTATCAATGTTTCAATGAGCAGAGGAGCCAGTCTGAGCTCATTAATTATTCGTGAGACTGGAACCTGATTGGTCCATGAGGGTGATCAGAGATTACTACAACGTCCTTTCTACTCAAGTACATTTGTCCTTCCTCACTTCCTTCTGTTCCCCTTCTTTGTTTCTGTCCTCCCTTTTTCTTCCTTCCTAATAAAAAACAATATTTCTACTTTTCTGCTTTTTCCTTCTTCCAACCCTCGTCCTTTTTACTCCCTTTTTCTTTTATTCACACCAACTTTTACTTCCTTTTGTTTCTTTCCTTCCTTTCATCCCTCCTCCCCTGACACCTTTCCTTTCTACTTCCTCTATGCCACCTATGTTTGACTTCTTCCCTTCGTACTTGTCTTTCCTTCCTCTGTTTCTCTACCTTTAACCTCTTCCCCTCTTTCCTCCCAACATTCTTCTTTCCTTCTTCCACACCTCATTTTTACTCCATTTCCTTTTTTAAACTTCCACTTTTTAGTTTCATCACTCTGTCAAACTTCCATTCCTTCTGCTCTTGACTTGTTTCCTGTAAACTCCCCGTTAACTTCTTCCATCTCGTCTCCTTTCTGTGCCGTCCATCCTGCCTCCTTTTTTACCTCCATCATTGTCTTACCCTCTTGTCTCCTTACTTCCTGCTTACTTTCCTTGCATTCTTTGTTCCGTCCCTCGGTCATAGTCAGAGACAAAGTGGAGAGTCATCTTCACGCTGATCGAACAGTCTGCGAGCCTTTTAACCGCCATGTGTGTGCATCTACACACTGCATATATACAGTGTGTGTGTGTGTGTGTGTGTGTGTGTGTGTCGCCTACTGTCCATCTGTTGGAGCACCAGGAGACATGACGAGTGTTTACCGTGACTCACACACTCACACACTCACACACACACACACACACACACACACACACACACACACACACACACACACACACACACACACACACACACACACACACACACACACACACACACACACACACACACACACACACACTGGTGTCTTTTAGCAGGTTTTCTTGATCCATCAATCATATTTATGATAAAGAGACAAACAGACGACTCGTGAATCATAAAGACGACGGCTCACAGCACAAAATGTCGGCTCGGACCGGAGCAGAGACGCATCTGGAGGAGTGTTCGTCGTGAGAAGCTGTGGTCTGTGACGCTGAGTCGGGATGGGAGGTTTAAACGTGGACCGATGATGTCATTGGTACAGCTAAGGTGTTGCGTGTGGTGGAGGACGAGGAGCTGCTTCAGGTGTCCAGCGCTGTGTTTAGAGCTTGAAAGCAGATTTTTTGATTGATGGACTTTTGATATTTCACATACGTCCACTTCTCATAAAACTCTGATCCTTTCCGTTCACCAGTGTGTATTTGTGGTTGTGCGTATCTCATCTACTCTTAAGTGGTCTGTTCTGACCTCTCTGACTGGAGTGGTATCCTTCCATCCAGCGTTCAAGGCGAGAAGAACAATAACGTGCCGTAGTCTGTAGATATCCCTCATAATCATTGGCACGTGATCCTGAACGAGGAAGTAAAAACGATGCTGTCGGTTCATTTCACTTCGTCAACTAGAAAAGCTGGGACACGTTTTCTCTTCCATCTCTGTTCAGTCCGTCAGTTTAATCAACAGTTATGTCTCGTATCAAAATTCAAATCAGTGAGTATGTCGGCGTGTGAGGTTTGTTCATCATTTTAGAATGAAGTCAAGTAGTTTGATGATTTCATTGGTTCCCATCCTTCAAACTGAAGAATCCACAGAGTGAGGCTTTCTGTTTCTCTCCCTTGAAACTATTCAAAACATTAAAGACGTCTTTGGTGGAATTTGGGAGATTTGTCCAAAAGTGAGGCACAGATGATATCTGCGCTGGTGGAAACATTATCACCAGTATGGACCTTTAAGAAGCCGCTTCAGAGCTCCAGACACACATGGCCGGGGGGGCAGTCATTACCCAGGATTCCTTGCCCTCACTAATGCAAATATCCACTTGACATTACGGCGTGCGATTGGCTGCTCGGAGCGTTACGGGCTCCACTTCCTCTCCGTTATCGTAGTGAATAATTCAGGCGGCGGTTTCGCTAATTGCTCGTTAAGCGTTCCACTTGGCCTTCAACAGAAGCAGGTATTTGTCTGTTTAACCCTTCAAACTCAGACTGAGATGCGTTTCCCCCTCAGGGTGCTTCAGCTTCCTGCTTCAGGCACGAACTAAGAGACGGATGAGGAGGATCTCACAGGACGACCCGGCTGAGAAGACGAGGCTCTCACAATCAATAATCTCTTTCAAATCACTTCTTCAAACACATGTTTACAGACTGGCTTTCATATGATGTCGTTGCTTTCCTGTTTTATATATATTTGTTGATTTTACTAAATTATAATTTTTTTTATTTCATTTTTTATTTCATTTTAAAAAAAATAGTATTTAATTTTTTTTAATTAATTTTTTAATTAAATAAAAAAAAAAAAATTTAAATTAATTTTATTTATTTATTCATATTTTTTATTTAATTTATTGTATTTACAGGTTCTACAGCAGAGTAAATATTATAAAGTTATGACATAAAGATGAATGTGAATAACTGAATGAACTGTTGGAACTATAATGTCGACTTCCAGCAGAAGGAAACTCATTTTCTGCGAATTGTTTCCTGACAGCGATGACAATTTAAAAACAACACAAGCAGCTGTAGGCCACACACACACACACACACACACACACACACACACACACACACACACACACACACACACAGTGAGAAGCAGCAGCATCCTCAGTCGACAGCTTGTTTGTGTTTCTTTCGCTTTGCTTCTTAAAACCTTCTTTGAACAAACACACAACTCAGAACAACGTAAAGTAGCGTGAAGATGAAACGTGATTCCAGGATGTTTGTGTTTACGTTGGTGTCGACGTCTGGACAACAAACATGGTTATTTACTTGAGATGCAGGAGGAGATCTAAGGACCGGCCTCTGCTGGTAGAGCGTCATAGAACATCACAGAACATTACATCACACATGGACCAACAGACCGGCATTGAACATGTTTACATATCTAGAACATATTCTGAAAGATGCGTCCACATAGGAAACTTAAAAATACAAATGAACAATTAGTTGAATATGAAATTATGTTTTTTGTATCTCAGGAAATTGCCAGTAAGTAAACAAACTCCCACTTCCTGTCTCTCCTCATTCATACATTCTCCTCCCTCGCTACTCTCACACTCCTTCATCTGAAGCCACTTCACTGAGTGGAGTGTGTGTGTGTGTGTGTGTGTGAATGAGTGTGAATGAGTGTGTGTGTGTGTGTGTGTGTGTGTGTGAGAATGAGTGTGTGTGTGTGTTAATTGTATTAAGATGGAGGGAAAGCAGGAAGAGAGCATCGTTATCAGGAAAATGGAGGCAGCATGAGTGATTTTCCACATCCACTAAAGGCTGGGAAAGAGTGTGTGTGTGTGTGTGTGTGTGAATGAGTGTGAATGAGAGTGTGTGTGTGTGTGTGTGTGTGTGTGTGCCCTCATGCCTACAATCCAATCAGATTCATTCACATTACATTTGATCTCTCGGGTAACTTGAGCTTGCAGCTGTGAGTTAGACGTGTGTGTGTGTTCAGGTGTACGTGTGTGTTCAGGTGTGTGTGTGTGTGTGTGTTCAGGTGTGTGTGTGTGTATTTGATGCATTGCGTTCTATGTTAGAATCCTAACAAACATTGAAACACCGTGTTGAGTGTATTTCCACAGTGAGGTTCAGCTCCTCTCAGACGGAAAATATCCACAAAACAGAAAACGATCGATTGGAGGCACGGCTCGTCTGCTCGACCAATCAGATCCATGATTTACACATCTGTCAACGTCCAATCAGCAGCTACTACCACAGGATCGATCCCCCCGAGAAGCTGTTGGACATGGATCCACACAGTCAGCTGCTTCACTTCTATTTCTACGATTCTTTATTCATATTTTCACAACACACTCAGCTGTCTCTATTGTTCTTGAGGCGTCGGGGAGGTGGAGCGGGAGTTTGAAAGATGGTGGACTATGCGTGGGCAGGGAGCAGCCAGAGGAAGCTCTGGTGGAGGAAAGACGAACAGAATCAGCTGCTTCCCTCCGAACTCTCCCTCAGGATAGCTGGGGGAGGTTCCACTGTTAGAAATGATCAAAGAAATTCAACTTGCGTTTTTTCAAAATAAAAACAATGATAAAAAACTAAATGAGGAGTTTTGTGCAACAAATGTTTTCAAAACTCCAACCTGCTGCAGAAAAACGCATTTCTATCATTTCTTAATGCACACACACACACACACACACACACACACAATGAAAGGACGTTTGTGTGTGTTCGTGTGTGTGTGTGTTTGTGCCTGTGTGTGTGTGTGTGTGTGTTCGTGTGTGTGTGTGTGTGTTCGTGTGTCCGACATCAAGATTATGTGTTGTTGAGCCAAATTACAAATTAAAGAAGCAGAAATGAATGTTTGGAGCAAGTGAATATAAGAGTGCCTGTATGTATGTGTGTGTGTGTGTGTGTGTGTGTGGAATATGCCTCCTCACTGTTGTTTTCACACGTTGCTATAGAGCTCAGTGGTGCAGCTGCTCGCTGTATGTCGTCGTCGCTGCGACACTCAGAACGTCTCATTCATCCTTCATTAACAGCCCAAAAGAAGTGAATTATGAATTAGTTTGTCCTCCATCAGAGCGTTTCACAGCAGCAGGTGTTTCAGTTTAAAGGGTGACCGTGTTAACTGGTGACCTTCAGCCCAATGCGTCCGTGGATGCTCGTAGTGACTTAATGGTCGTCATAGATAACAAACACGAGGACCTTTGAGGAGGACACCTTCATGTTCTGCCGCCACTATGACCGAGAGTCACCAGTTAACACGGTCACTGGTTGAACTGAAACACCTGCTACATCTGTGACCTTAAGCTACTAAGCGTGTTGACTACCACTGGACTTTATCTTAGAAGTGAATGAAGTCAAACCTCTGAGTCTGTGTCCCAGCGTTAGACGTTCGGTACACGAGCACAGATAACGGATCATCTAGTGACGTGTAGCTCGTAATGCTACATGCTAGGTAGCGTCTGAACGCTAAATATGAACCACTTATTAATATATGTAAATTCTTTACTAGGAATAACCCCTTGACATGTAACATCTTGCTTTCAAGAGGGTCAATTGGACAATTAAAATATATCAAGCGTACCTCTCTTGTTTAACTGGTGGGTTAAACCACTAATGTCCAACAGGAGATAAACTGACTCAAACATATTCTATAAAACCTCCGTTCCTCCTCCTCTTCGTTCTCTTTCTGCCGTCGCTCCTCTTCCTCTCTCTGGACATTTGAACTTTGACAGATATGATCTGCACTAAGAGGTCGACAGAGACAACTGAGTGTTTGTTGTTGGAGTCGAGGGTCATTTCTGCTGAGAGAATCAAAAAACCCCGGCAGAGACGGAGAGTCCGGATACCGACTGACACAGAGCCTCTGGGGCTTTCAGATCCAGTATTCAGTGGAAGAGATTGTACACATTGACCTTGTCGACAACCTCGGCCTGACGTTTTACAGACTGTGTTTGTCTCTGTGTGAGTGACTCTAAGAGGGCTCACACAGGAAGTATGGTGAGCCTTAAAGTCTGACTGGAATTCAATTTACACCGCTTTTTGTAGTCACAAATTATAAATATACTATTTAAATGTATGTTTTATATGTTTTCATTTCTTTAAGGAAGGAAAAAAGCAAGAGACTGCCGATGTTACACCGTAGGGAATGATAGAGTAGGGAACGAGAAAGTGCCGTCATGTTACGTCATAAGGGAACTAAAGAGCGCCGGTGTTACACTATAAGGGAACTAAAGAGCACCGGTGTTACACTATAAGGGAACTAGAGAGCGCCGGTGTTACACTATAAGGGAACTAGAGAGCGCCGGTGTTACACTATAAGGGAACTAAAGAGCACCGGTGTTACACTATGAGGGAACTAGAGAGCGCCGGTGTTACACTATAAGGGAACTAGAGAGCGCCGGTGTTACACTATAAGGGAACTAAAGAGCGCCAGTGTTACACTATAAGGGAACTAAAGAGCACCGGTGTTACACTATAAGGGAACTAGAGAGCGCCGGTGTTACACTATAAGGGAACTAGAGAGCGCCGGTGTTACACTATAAGGGAACTAGAGACAGAGCCGGTGTTACACTATAAGGGAACTAAAGAGCACCGGTGTTACACTATAAGGGAACTAGAGAGCGCTGGTGTTACACTATAAGGGAACTAGAGAGCGCCGGTGTTACACTATAAGGGAACTAGAGAGCACCGGTGTTACACTATAAGGGAACTAGAGAGAGAGCCGGTGTTACACTATAAGGGAACTAGAGAGAGAGTCGGTGTTACACTATAAGGGAACTAGAGAGAGAGTCGGTGTTACACTATAAGGGAACTAAAGAGCGTCGGTGTTACACTATAAGGGAACTAGAGAGCGCCGGTGTTACACTATAAGGGAACTAGAGAGCACCGGTGTTACACTATCAGGGAACTAGAGAGCGCCGGTGTTACACTATAAGGGAACTAGAGAGCGCCAGTGTTACACTATAAGGGAACTAGAGAGAGAGCCTGTGTTACACTATAAGGGAACGAAAGAGCACCGGTGTTACACTATAAGGGAACTAGAGAGCGCCGGTGTTACACTATAAGGGAACTAGAGAGAGCCAGTGTTACACTATAAGGGAACTAAAGAGCGTCGGTGTTACACTATAAGGGAACTAGAGAGAGAGTCGGTGTTACACTATAAGGGAACTAGAGAGAGAGCCAGTGTTACACTATAAGGGAACTAGAGAGAGAGTCAGTGTTACACTATAAGGGAACTAGAGACAGAGCCGGTGTTACACTATAAGGGAACTAAAGAGCACCGGTGTTACACTATAAGGGAACTAGAGAGCGCCGGTGTTACACTATAAGGGAACTAGAGAGAGAGCCGGTGTTACACTATAAGGGAACTAGAGAGAGCCAGTGTTACACTATAAGGGAACTAGAGAGAGAGTCGGTGTTACACTATAAGGGAACTAGAGAGAGTGCCGGTGTTACACTATAAGGGAACTAGAGAGAGAGTCGGTGTTACACTATAAGGGAACTAGAGAGAGTGCCGGTGTTACACTATAAGGGAACTAGAGAGAGAGTCTGTGTTACACTATAAGGGAACTAGAGAGAGAGCCAGTGTTACACTATAAGGGAACTAAAGAGCGTCGGTGTTACACTATAAGGGAACTAGAGAGAGAGTCTGTGTTACACTATAAGGGAACTAGAGAGAGAGCCAGTGTTACACTATAAGGGAACTAAAGAGCGTCGGTGTTACACTATAAGGGAACTAGAGAGCGAGTCGGTGTTACACTATAAGGGAACTAGAGAGCGCTGGTGTTACACTATAAGGGAACTAGAGAGCACCGGTGTTACACCTTAATGTCGTTGTTTGTCAAAACTCAAAGTTAAAAAAACTTTATTTAAAAAGTTACACTGCAACATATGCAACGTTCTGACGTTGAGGTTGAATTTGTATACATGAAATTTCTAAAACCTTTTTATCTTTAATCTGAATCTAATGTAATCTAAAGGAATGTTTTGAGAAGTTCAAAACATTCCTTTAAAGTTCCTAACTCATACAAAATGTCATACATTCTTTGAGAATAACAAACTTCATGTGCAGAAAGTTTTATTTTGGATGGATGTTAAACAATGCTGCAGCGTATTTACATTTATTGAGGGCGGAGCTTCAGAAAAGATCATTTAAACTATAAAAAGTTACTTCTGCCTTTTTTTACTTCTATATTTCAAGCAGCATCTGCACCGTTAGATCAACATCATCAGAGACGACGTGTTTACTTTCCAGTCTTTCTTTCTTCTATTTATTCATCTGAGGAAATTAAGATCAAGCCCGACCTCTGAAAAGATGTTTCATACAGAGTTCATGTCATTTCTTGTTCTGCTCTCCTGCAGTGATGTCATCACCACACTGCCTTAAGGACTCTCTCTCTCCTTCTCATCCCCAGACAATAAGAAGTCAATCTACCTGGATCGAACCTCATCACTAACTCACTCACTCACTCACTCACTCACACACACACACACACACACACACACACACACACACACACACACACACACACACACACACACACACACACACACACACACACACACACACACACACACACACACACACACACACACACACACACACACACACACTCTTGTGATTGAGGTCAGAGTAGAAAAGGACAGCGAGGCAGAAGCTGTCGATAAAGACAGTCTCCATATATCCCTTTTCCTTCTTACTCCTTCCTTCTTCAGTTCCCTCACATCTACTTACTCTTTATTCTTCACTCCATCGTACTTTTCTTTCCTTTAAATGTTCCCCACTTTGCCTGAAATGTGTTTTGATTTCAGTTCGTGAGACAGACTAATCGGCGTGGAGAGAGAGGAAGCACACACACTCGTCTCAGAGCGACACCGTTTCATTAGCGAGAGAAATCCATCGATATCGCTGCCTTCACAGCGACAGTCACCTCTGTGTTTGTGTCAGAGAGATGGAGGTTAGTGTGTGTGTGTGTGTGTGTGTGTGTGTGAGATTCAGTCAATTTATAACCCGCAAAACTGGCAGCTGCGGTGTTCGACGTCCTCGTGGTGAACCAGGATTTAATTTAGGAAACATCTAAATCCCCAAAACGCTGCAGTTTTCTGTAGAAAGAATAATGTGTTGCTTTAAAAACAGAAGCAGATGAATGAAAAGGTGATGATTACAGAAGAACGGGTGTATCAAAACCTGGTTTGGGTTAAGAGGGGTCAGATTTATACAAATTAAATTATATAATGTATAACCCAAGAAGAAAAAGTGAAACAAGAAGTTTGTGCTACCAGCTTTGGAGTAATGTTTGCAGAAGTTATTGTCCTAGTTTTTGGGATCTTTTATACAAAATGAAATCAAAGTACTGCGGGGCACAAGCTAAAGTCAATAAAGTCAGCGGGATTCATCCTCTGGGGAACACGAATGTAATCAACCCAACAGCCGTTGAGACATTTCAGTCTGGAAACCGACAATGTCGTCCCAAGAATCCCTTTTTTGAAGGGATTCTTCAGAAGTACACATGGGTTCTTTGTGAGACTTGGGGTTCCATTAAGAACCCTTTTCATCCACACAACCCTTTTTGAGAAGAAAGAGTTCTTCAAGGGGTGTCGACAGCTTGGCTGTTAAAAGTGAACGCCCCCAAAAACTGTGATTGTGAACCTGATTGTTGTGGGCTGAGCTGCACCACATGAGTCATGGCCCGGTAGGGTTTTAAATGAAACCCTTGATAAATAAAAGGGTTCTGGGTAGAACCCCCTGGGTGGGCTATGTGAGCACCCTTGGTAGGGACCCAGGAGAGGGATCTCGGAGTAACCATCACACCATTGAAGGGTTCTCTGTAAAACCTCTAATAAGGGCTTCTGGGTGGAATCTTTCACAGATGGGTCTAGGTACAACCCTTTATGTTGGGTTCAAGGTAGAACCCTCTGAAAGGGTTCCAGGAAGAACCTTTATAAAAGCTACCAAAAAGGGTTCTCCTACGAGGACAAGTCGGAGAACTCTATATGGTTCTAGTTAGCACCTTTATTTCTAAGACTCTACACTGGACCTCGTCAGTCTTAGCTGCACTTTCTGTAAATAGTGAAGAAGATAAAATCGTATTATA
This sequence comes from Ophthalmolycus amberensis, assembly GCA_024529925.1. Classification (NCBI taxonomy): domain Eukaryota; kingdom Metazoa; phylum Chordata; class Actinopteri; order Perciformes; family Zoarcidae; genus Ophthalmolycus; species Ophthalmolycus amberensis. The sequence continues at coordinate 13,468 of JAFEUB010000514.1, forward strand.
TTTCTGTTATTCCTCAACTTTCTTCAATTTACTCGACGTTGGGCGAAAATACAAGAACACTGACAAAACAATGGATCGGTGGATTGTTCAGATTCCTTGAATGCCAATAAAAGGTTTGAGACTCTAGAGCTGAAGGTGAATAACGTCGTGTTTCAAGCTAACTAAACGTCACTCATCCCGTTTAGGACACACTGAGAACTGGAAGATATTCAGTATTCATTCATTTGCTTTCTTGCAGGAAACAGGTGTTAGAATTAGTGCAACAGCTGAATCAATTAGCTGTCAGAAAGAAATGATAAAGACCTCAGCTGGTCAGACTTCCTGGAAGGAGCCCAGAGAGCTCGAACACACCCGGACTGAAGGAAAAGCAAAGGACAACACACGAGTAAACAGATACTTTGACAACACATAATGTCACTTCTAGGAATACGCAATTTAGTGCAAATACAGAAAATGCTGCAAGTCAAACCTCTGACAACGCCCTTCATGTAAAAACATGGCAAAGCTGTTTCTCAGCCTGTACATCTGGCCTGCTCTGACTCTGATCTGTGTCCATGCTCAGTCTGTACTCATGTCGCTGTTTCTTGTATTTCTGAACATTAATGCGCTGACCAGCTCATCCAAAAAGACCTACAACAGCAGGACAGTCTTCTGGTCAAGAGGTCAAAGAGGCTTCAGGCTTCATAACTGCTCAGTCAAAAGGTCACTAAATCAAACCAAAAGATAGAAGAGAATGCAGCTGGATGACTGTTTAAAGCATCACAGATTGTAGTGGCTTTCTCAGTCTTGTGTTGTGTTTTTGCTTTTACTCGCCAGCTGATTTTATATTCTCTGGAAAAGACCCAGTCAGTTTAAACACACATGGAGCTCGTGTATATGTGAACACACTTGGAACAGAGAGGGATTTCTCAAGAGGTCCAGAGGGTTATGTTTTTGGCGGGCGTCTTTTAGCAGTTGGATTCCTGTTTGTGCTGCAAGATGTTGTGAAATCTCCCATCGACAGGGACGATAGGATAAGGATGAAACGTGTTTCAACAAATGTTCAGTCAGAATTGGAGTTTTCCACGAATCTTAAATATATCGTGATTGTTACATTATCTTATTCAGGATACTGAAGAGTTCCTCTGATCAGTTTAAAAAAGGGAAAAAAACAAGATGGCGTCAAAAAAACAACCTAATCACGAACGACAAAAAGAGAGATCGTGAAGGACAACAACTTCACGAACTTCTAACGTGCGATGGTCAAAAACCAAGATGGCGACGGAAAAACACCAAGATGTCGAAGGACAATGAACCTAATGGCAAAACCAAGATTGCGTTGGACAAAAACCTATATGGCAAAGAGACCTTATGGCGAAGGACAAAAATAATATTACGATGCATGCAAGTTAACACACAATAGCAACTTTAATGACACAGTGTTCAATTATCTTAAAAAACACTTTTGAGTAACAGTTTGGAACATTCAAGGTTTCTTTCTGTCAGTCGTGACGTCTGAGTTAAAATTCCGATTCCAATTCTGGGTGACAGCAATCACAAAATGCTCTATATGGTCATTTACAGTTCAAGCTATTGTTGCCAGCCTCGTGTCCCAGTTGCACATGTGATTGTGACACCATGATTATTAATGTGGCACTCCAACAGCCTCCACTCTGCTGGTTTCAGTCCGTCCTCCAGATGCTGAACCAGCTGCAGGATCTGATCCCCATTCAGAGCATCAGTGAGGCCCAAATAACAATGAGATCCACAGGAATAGAAGTTCCTGAAACTCACTCAAACACCAAAAATGACAATGAAACTTTCCTCCGTCAGTGAAACAGCAAAAACTGCGGCGACGCGTTTATTTATTTTTTGACAGCAGCGAATCGCTCCCCCCCCCTCACTTCAAGTGACCCAAGCAAAGCTGCTGACTGCATGATTCACTAGGGCAGGACAGAAGGTGTGTGTGCGCGGAAAGAACTGGCAGCAGGATGTCGGCACGACCGCCTCACCGGTGTGAGTGTGTGTGTGTGTGTGTTCTCTCGCTCGGCCATATGTGTGTCAGCTGCAGCGTCCCTCGGCTCGAAAAAACTCCACGTCGAGGCCGGAGGAACCCCCCCCCCCCACAGAAACAAGGAGACTGATCTGGTTTCATGCTGCGATGACAGCAACGAAAAAAATGCTGCTTTTTACCTCAAATGCAATGATGATGAATCGGAATACGAGACGAACAACTGAGCGAGATGCAGTGAACTGGAACATTTGCAGTGTTGTGGTAAAGGACAAAAACCAAGAAGCCACATGTGTGTCAGCTGCAGCGTCCCTCGGCTCGAAAAACTCCACGTCGGAGGCCGGTGAAAAAATAAAAAAATACTGCTTTTTCTCTCAAGTGCGACGATGAATCGAAATATGAGACGAGAAACTGAGCGAGATGCAGTGAACTGTTTGGGGTTTTCTTTGTTGGTGGTTGTTTCTGTTGTTGTGTGTTGTGTTAGAATCACACATTCTACAGCTTGTGTGTGTATGAATCTTTTTAGCTCCCTGATGTGTTTATTACCTTAGTGAGAGTGAAAGCGTGTGTGTGTGTGTCTGCCACCGTAACCTCGATGCTCAATTACACCCAGATTACCCAGAGGCCCTTGGGGCTGTGGCAGCCGGTGAGCTCGCTGATATAAATCTGGTCTGTTGTTGATACACCAGCTCTCTAATGCCCATAAAACATTACTGCCACACACGCACAAACGCACACGCACGCACACACACACGCACACACACACACGCACACACACACACACGCACACGCACACTACAATAAACTAACAGCACACACACACACACACACAACGTTACTTACTTTACACAAGCACACACTTACCCTCCCCATCATTTTGCATATGCACACACACACACACACACACACACACACACGCACACGCACACTACAATAAACTAACAGCACACACGCACACGCACACACACACACGCACGCACACGCACACACACACACACGCACACACACGCACACTACAATAAACTAACAGCACACACACACACACACACACACACACACGCACACACACACACACGCACGCACACTACAATAAACTAACAGCACACACGCACACACACACACGCACGCACACGCACACACACACACACGCACGCACACGCACACTACAATAAACTAACAGCACACACACACACACACACACACACACACACACACACACACGCACGCACACTACAATAAACTAACAGCACACACACACACACACACACGCACGCACACGCGCACACACACACACACGCACGCACACGCACACTACAATAAACTAACAGCACACACGCACACACGCACACGCACACTACAATAAACTAACAGCACACACACACACACACACACACGCACACACACGCACACACACGCACACACGCACACTACAATAAACTAACAGCACACACACACACACACACACACACACACGCACACTACAATAAACTAACAGCACACACGCACACACGCACACGCACACTACAATAAACTAACAGCACACACACACACACACACACACGCACACACACGCACACACACGCACGCGCACACACACACACATAGAAAGCATACATGCATAAACACATCAGGTGCACACATGAATACCAACACACACACTATTAGGAGACTCCAGGGAGGCAGTGCTGCAGTAAGCTAATATGCTAACTCTGCAGGGTAACCTAGATAGGAGGAAGAGGAGGAGGAGGAAGAGGACGAAGAGGAAGAAGACCTCGTTAGTTCCATCAAAGTTTGAATCGTCTCCTCAGTCCATGGTTCATTTGATATCTGACGAAGTTTCTCCTCATTTGTTTCGGGTGTTTTCTTACGATAAAGCTAAAGGATGCTGGATTAGACCATCATGCAGTAGTCTGGTAATCTGTGCACTTGAAGTCGAGACTAGTCCGACTCACGCTGACTGCATTAGGAGATAATATGTGTAAGACAGCATCCATCGCTGCAGTGTTTCTTCGCCATCTTGGGTTTTGGACGACTCCATCTTGGTTTCAGAACGTCGTCATCTTGGTTTCTGGCCATTGCCATTTTGGGTTTTAGGTTTTCGCAATCTTGGTTTTTGGCCTTCGTCACCTTGCTTTTTGGCTGTCACCATTTTGGTCTTAAGTTGTCGCCATCTTGGATTTTGGCCATTGCCTTCTTGGTTTCAGAACGTCGCCATTTTGGGTTTTTTGCACACTATATTTTTAGGCAACCAAAATGTTTACGATTAACTTTGATGAAAGAGTTTTAACACGAAAACACAAACAACCCCCAGACCGGACAACGCCGTGGTGGAGACCTGTCAATCAGCGTGTAGCCCCGCCCTAAAGCATCCCCTGCTTTATGGTCTGTGTGACTCTAAATGGACCATAATGTACTAAATGAACATCATGCTGTACTGAAGAAGACTTGAAACTAGAGATTGCGACATAAACTCATGTTTACAATGTTTACTGAGGTAATAAATCAAGAGAGAAGTAGAGTCATTTTCTCATAGACTTCTATACAACCAGAGGAGTCGCCCCCTGGTGGTCACTAGAGAGAATGCAGCTTTAACACATGAAGCTTTGGCTTCTCTTTTCTTTGTCTTCTGACAACCGATTAATTGAATGACGTGACGTGATCGATTTAAAGTGCGGTATCACTGGACCACAGCTTAATGCTTCCTGCTGGCTCAAAGTATTGAGACAGCGGTTACGTCTCCGTCTCTCTCTGATTGGTTGTGGGAACAGAAAGCATTCATACATAATTCAGCCGAATAACTCGCTGCAACCTGCACACCGGAAAATGACAACTCACTCTCTTTTTTTTTTCTCTCAGAGGTAGTAATACTCTCTCTACTCTCCCTCTCTCCCTCTCTCCCTGTTTGTCATCTGTTCCCTCCCCCTTTTTCTCCTTCATCTTTTTGTTTTTGGGGGAGAGTCTCTCTCTCTCTCTCCCTGTCCCCCTCCCTCTCTTTCTCTCTCTCTCTCTCTTTTAAATCATTCATTGAGTTGTGGTGGGCGGCTGCCTCCCTGTCTTCTGCTGAGCCTGCAGAGAGAAAGGGGGAGGAATGGGGGAGGATGAAGTGATGACAGTCTGACAGGTGGAAGAAGAGAGGACTGACCAGAAGGAGAGTGATGGAGGTTGAAGATTTGTTTCGGTTGTCAAGCAGCAGAATTTAGTCCAAACTGACTCAATGTTTAAAGGTTTAAGTCAACAATAAATATAAATATATTAGTGACAACATGATTCAAAGGCGTTTATTTAGTTTTCACACATTTCAAAAGTTCTAAAGTGATTTAAGGACATTTCATTTTATCTCCACCAGAGAAATCAGAAATGTGCTGATGAGTCATTTTATTTTTTACTAAACAAGGTCAAATAAATGAATCATTACGTGCAGATATTTAGACTGCACGGCTCAAACTTTTGGTAGTTACACTTTTTTCTTTAAAAAATTGAAAATACTTCACTACTTAATTTAAAACATCATAAATCATCTTGATTGACAGCTCTGCCGGCTTATCAAATTAGTCCCGGCCCGGTCGCGGCCGACAGCGTCACCGACCAATAAATGCAGATTTGTGGGGAATCACAGCGAGACATCAGCTCTGATTTGCTTCTACATGAGCTGTTTATGGAGCAGGAGAGAGAGAGGGCGAGAGACTACCGGGAGACTGGAGGGAGAGAGAGAGGGCGAGAGACTACCGGGAGACTGGAGGGAGAGAGAGAGAGAGAGCGAGAGACTACCGGGAGACTGGAGGGAGAGAGAGAGGGCGAGAGACTACCGGGAGACTGGAGGGAGAGAGAGAGAGAGCGAGAGACTACCGGGAGACTGGAGGGAGAGAGAGAGAGGGCGAGAGACTACCGGGAGACTGGAGGGAGAGAGAGAGAGAGGGCGAGACTACCGGGAGACTGGAGGGAGAGAGAGAGAGGGCGAGAGACTACCGGGAGACTGGAGGGAGAGAGAGAGGGCGAGACTACCGGGAGACTGGAGGGAGAGAGAGAGGGCGAGAGAGACTACCGGGAGACTGGAGGGAGGGAGAGAGAGGGCGAGACTACCGGGAGACTGGAAGGAGAGAGAGAGAGAGCGAGAGACTACCGGGAGACTGGAGGGAGAGAGAGAGAGGGCGAGACTACCGGGAGACTGGAAGGAGAGAGAGAGAGAGCGAGAGACTACCGGGAGACTGGAGGGAGAGAGAGAGGGCGAGAGACTACCGGGAGACTGGAGGGAGAGAGAGAGGGCGAGAGACTACCGGGAGACTGGAGGGAGAGAGAGAGGGCGAGAGACTACCGGGAGACTGGAGGGAGAGAGAGAGAGAGGGCGAGACTACCGGGAGACTGGAGGGAGAGAGAGAGGGCGAGAGACTACCGGGAGACTGGAGGGAGAGAGAGAGGGCGAGAGACTACCGGGAGACTGGAAGGAGAGAGAGAGAGAGCGAGAGACTACCGGGAGACTGGAGGGAGAGAGAGAGAGGGCGAGACTACCGGGAGACTGGAAGGAGAGAGAGAGAGGGCGAGAGACTACCGGGAGACTGGAGGGAGAGAGAGAGAGAGCGAGAGACTACCGGGAGACTGGAGGGAGAGAGAGAGGGCGAGAGACTACCGGGAGACTGGAGGGAGAGAGAGAGAGAGAGAGACTACCGGGAGACTGGAGGGAGAGAGAGAGAGAGAGAGAGAGACTACCGGGAGACTGGAAGGAGAGAGAGAGAGAGCGAGAGACTACCGGGAGACTGGAGGGAGAGAGAGAGAGAGAGAGAGAGACTACCGGGAGACTGGAGGGAGAGAGAGAGAGAGAGAGCGAGAGACTACCGGGAGACTGGAGGGAGAGAGAGAGAGAGAGAGAGAGACTACCGGGAGACTGGAGGGAGAGAGAGAGAGAGAGAGCGAGAGACTACCGGGAGACTGGAGGGAGAGAGAGAGAGAGAGAGAGAGACTACCGGGAGACTGGAGGGAGAGAGAGAGAGAGAGAGCGAGAGACTACCGGGAGACTGGAGGGAGAGAGAGAGAGAGAGAGAGAGACTACCGGGAGACTGGAAGGAGAGAGAGAGAGAGCGAGAGACTACCGGGAGACTGGAGGGAGAGAGAGAGAGAGAGAGAGAGACTACCGGGAGACTGGAAGGAGAGAGAGAGAGAGCGAGAGACTACCGGGAGACTGGAGGGAGAGAGAGAGAGAGCGAGAGACTACCGGGAGACTGGAGGGAGAGAGAGAGGGCGAGAGAGACTACCGGGAGACTGGAGGGAGAGAGAGAGAGAGCGAGAGACTACCGGGAGACTGGAGGGAGAGAGAGAGAGAGAGCGAGAGACTACCGGGAGACTGGAGGGAGAGAGAGAGAGGGCGAGAGAGACTACCGGGAGACTGGAGGGAGAGAGAGAGGGCGAGAGACTACCGGGAGACTAGAGGGAGAGAGAGAGAGGGCGAGAGACTACCGGGAGACTGGAGGGAGAGAGAGAGAGAGAGAGAGACTACCGGGAGACTGGAGGGAGAGAGAGAGGGCGAGAGACTACCGGGAGACTGGAGGGAGAGAGAGAGAGAGGGCGAGAGACTACCGGGAGACTGGAGGGAGAGAGAGAGAGAGGGCGAGAGAGACTACCGGGAGACTGGAGGGAGAGAGAGAGAGAGGGCGAGAGACTACCGGGAGACTGGAGGGAGAGAGAGAGAGAGGGCGAGAGAGACTACCGGGAGACTGGAGGGAGAGAGAGAGAGAGGGCGAGAGACTACCGGGAGACTGGAGGGAGAGAGAGAGAGAGGGCGAGAGACTACCGGGAGACTGGAGGGAGAGAGAGAGAGAGGGCGAGAGAGACTACCGGGAGACTGGAGGGAGAGAGAGAGAGGGCGAGAGACTACCGGGAGACTGGAGGGAGAGAGAGAGAGAGGGCGAGAGAGACTACCGGGAGACTGGAGGGAGAGAGAGAGAGAGAGGGCGAGAGACTACCGGGAGACTGGAGGGAGAGAGAGAGAGAGGGCGAGAGAGACTACCGGGAGACTGGAGGGAGAGAGAGAGAGGGAGAGAGACTACCGGGAGACTGGAGGGAGAGAGAGAGAGGGCGAGAGACTACCGGGAGACTGGAGGGAGAGAGAGAGAGAGAGAGAGAGACTACCGGGAGACTGGAGGGAGAGAGAGAGAGGGCGAGAGACTACCGGGAGACTGGAGGGAGAGAGAGAGAGGGAGAGAGACTACCGGGAGACTGGAGGGAGAGAGAGAGAGGGCGAGAGACTACCGGGAGACTGGAGGGAGCGAGAGAGAGAGAGACTACCGGGAGACTGGAGGGAGAGAGAGAGAGAGAGAGAGACTACCGGGAGACTGGAGGGAGAGAGAGAGGGAGAGAGAGAGGGCGAGAGACTACCGGGAGACTGGAGGGAGAGAGAGAGAGAGAGAGAGACTACCGGGAGACTGGAGGGAGAGAGAGAGGGCGAGAGACTACCGGGAGACTGGAGGGAGAGAGCGAGAGAGAGAGAGACTACCGGGAGACTGGAGGGAGAGAGAGAGAGAGAGAGACTACCGGGAGACTGGAGGGAGAGAGAGAGAGAGAGACTACCGGGAGACTGGAGGGAGAGAGAGAGAGAGAGAGAGACTACCGGGAGACTGGAGGGAGAGAGAGAGAGAGAGAGAGACTACCGGGAGACTGGAGGGAGAGAGAGAGAGAGAGAGAGAGAGACTACCGGGAGACTGGAGGGAGAGAGAGAGAGAGAGAGAGAGACTACCGGGAGACTGGAGGGAGAGAGAGAGGGCGAGAGACTACCGGGAGACTAGAGGGAGAGAGAGAGAGGGCGAGAGACTACCGGGAGACTGGAGGGAGAGAGAGAGAGGGCGAGAGACTACCGGGAGACTGGAGGGAGAGAGAGAGAGAGAGAGAGAGACTACCGGGAGACTGGAGGGAGAGAGAGAGGGCGAGAGACTACCGGGAGACTGGAGGGAGAGAGAGAGGGCGAGAGACTACCGGGAGACTGGAGGGAGAGAGAGAGAGAGAGAGAGAGACTACCGGGAGACTGGAGGGAGAGAGAGAGGGCGAGAGACTACCGGGAGACTAGAGGGAGAGAGAGAGAGGGCGAGCGACTACCGGGAGACTGGAGGGAGAGAGAGAGAGAGAGAGAGAGACTACCGGGAGACTGGAGGGAGAGAGAGAGGGCGAGAGACTACCGGGAGACTGGAGGGAGAGAGAGAGGGCGAGAGACTACCGGGAGACTGGAGGGAGAGAGAGAGAGAGAGAGAGAGAGACTACCGGGAGACTGGAGGGAGAGAGAGAGAGGGCGAGAGACTACCGGGAGACTGGAGGGAGAGAGAGAGGGCGAGAGACTACCGGGAGACTGGAGGGAGAGAGAGAGAGAGAGCGAGAGACTACCGGGAGACTGGAGGGAGAGAGAGAGAGGGCGAGAGACTACCGGGAGACTGGAGGGAGAGAGAGAGAGAGAGAGAGAGACTACCGGGAGACTGGAGGGAGAGAGAGAGGGCGAGAGACTACCGGGAGACTGGAGGGAGAGAGAGAGAGAGAGAGAGAGACTACCGGGAGACTGGAGGGAGAGAGAGAGAGGGCGAGAGACTACCGGGAGACTGGAGGGAGAGAGAGAGAGAGGGCGAGAGACTACCGGGAGACTGGAGGGAGAGAGAGAGAGAGGGCGAGAGACTACCGGGAGACTGGAGGGAGAGAGAGAGAGAGAGAGAGAGACTACCGGGAGACTGGAGGGAGAGAGAGAGGGCGAGAGACTACCGGGAGACTGGAGGGAGAGAGAGAGGGCGAGAGACTACCGGGAGACTGGAGGGAGAGAGAGAGGGCGAGAGACTACCGGGAGACTGGAGGGAGAGAGAGAGGGCGAGAGAGACTACCGGGAGACTGGAGGGAGGGAGAGAGAGAGAGAGAGAGAGAGAGAGAGAGAGAGAGACTACCGGGAGGGAGAGAGAGAGAGAGACTACCGGGAGACTGGAGGGAGAGAGAGAGAGGGCGAGAGACTACCGGGAGACTGGAGAGAGAGAGAGAGAGAGAGAGAGACTACCGGGAGACTGGAGGGAGAGAGAGAGAGGAGAGAGAGGGAGAGAGAGAGACTACCGGGAGACTGGAGGGAGAGAGAGAGGGCGAGAGAGAGGGAGAGAGAGAGACTACCGGGAGACTGGAGGGAGAGAGAGAGAGGGAGAGAGAGGGAGAGAGAGAGACTACCGGGAGACTGGAGGGAGAGAGAGAGGGAGAGAGAGGGAGAGAGAGAGACTACCGGGAGACTGGAGGGAGAGAGAGGGAGAGAGAGGGAGAGAGAGAGACTACCGGGAGACTGGAGGGAGAGAGAGAGAGGGAGAGAGAGGGAGAGAGAGAGACTACCGGGAGACTGGAGGGAGAGAGAGAGAGGGCGAGAGACTACCGGGAGACTGGAGGGAGAGAGGGCGAGAGACTACCGGGAGACTGGAGGGAGAGAGAGAGAGAGACTACCGGGAGACTGGAGGGAGAGAGAGAGAGAGAGAGAGAGACTACCGGGAGACTGGAGGGAGAGAGAGAGAGAGAGAGAGAGAGACTACCGGGAGACTGGAGGGAGAGAGAGAGGGAGAGAGAGACTACCGGGAGACTGGAGGGAGAGAGAGAGGGAGAGAGACTACCGGGAGACTGGAGGGAGAGAGAGAGAGAGAGAGAGAGAGAGACTACCGGGAGACTGGAGGGAGAGAGAGAGGGAGAGAGAGAGAGAGACTACCGGGAGACTGGAGGGAGAGAGACAGAGACAGAGAGAGAGACAGAGAGAGAGAAGGAGAAAGAGAGAGAGGCACTTTGTTCATCCCTCGCTCATTCCATTAACTTTGCTGAGTGCTTTGGAGGAGAACATCTATTGGAGAGCCGGTGGTTTCCGGCAGCTTTCGTGGGTTTCACATCCATTTGCGTCCGTAATGCACATTATGGTTTGCTTGGAGATCCAGTTTCCACTCATGAAGAAGAGACTCAGAGATCAACAGCACTTGAAGAGAACTGCCCGGACTCTTCTTCCCGGTTTATCAACGTGACGTCATGGTCGGAGCCATATTACTATGAAGGGTACTACGAAGGGTACTACGAAGGGTACTACGAAGGTTTCAATATTTCTTTGTCTTTTCTCTGTTGTTTCTCACTTTATGTGTTAAAACTAAGTTTTTATAAAGGCCAATAAACACCAGGGCCCTTTTCTTTTGGCAATTAATTCCAATGACAATATATATACATACATATATATATATGTACATACATATATGTATATGCATAACCTGCTGCAGTGCTGCGATGATTTAAGGTCCAGTTAACGCTCCGTTCATCCTGCAGAGGAACCTGTGAAGTGTTTCCAGGAAACCTGCTGAACGATAAACTAGAATGAAGATTTATTCTCATGTGTTGTTTTCACTTCTGCAGCTGCACACTGTTAGAAAAAAAGGGCGCTACCTGGAACCATATGGGGTTCTTTGGTTCGTCTCCATAGGAGAACCCTTTCTGGTTCCTGGTAGAATCTTTTAGAAAGGTTCCACCTGGAACCCTTTCAGACGGTTCTACCTGTAACCCAACATATAGACTTATACCTAGAACCACCTGTGAGAGGTTCTATCCAGAACCCTTCCTCCTAAGAGTTTTACATTCCAAGAGCTTCATCTAGAACAAACCCAGGGGGTTCTATCGAGAACCCATTTATATTCCACAGATTCACATCAATCCTGGTTCACAATCACAGTTTTTGGGGGTGTGGATGAGAGGATCTTGTAACACTCAAGAGTCATTGAAGAACTCTTTCTTCCAAAAAGGGTTCTTAATGGAACCCTTAATCTTACAAAGAACCCCTGAAAAACCCTTCAGAAAAATGGATGTTCAGAAGCAAAAGGTTAGAGAGCAGGAAACATGAGCAGGGTTCATAAGTGTGACTCACGATGTGAAGCATGTGAAGTCTTTCAGAACAATATAATCTGTGGTTTAGGTTTGAGAGAAATAAAAACATCTCTTCACTAATGGGGCGTTCACACCGGTCGCGTTGATTTTTTGACGCGCGTCGAGATTACATACAAAGTCTATGCACAGACGCGATGAGACTGGCGCGCCGCGATTTTGCGATGGCGCGGCGCGTTGGACGCGTTATTGCAGTGCGGTGGACGCGGTGGACGCGTTGGACGCCGCAAAATCGCCAACGCGCAAGTTGAAATTTTTCAACTTCTGCGAAATAATCGCGTGACGCTGTGGCGCGATAGCCTATCAGCGTTGAGTTGCTGCTCCCGTCATCAGTGCCGTAGCTCCTGCCGGTGCTGAATCACAAACAACAATGGAGGACAAATTAATAGTGGCGGTTTGTGGGTTCCCCGAGCTCTACGATACCTCATATCAATAGAGACCGGACCAAACTACGTGTATACATGTGTGTGTGTAAACCATACGGTACAAACAATTAATAGACGCTGCCGTATTTACGTCTACGTGACGTTATTGAGTGCTGGTGGAGCTGCTACGATGTTAGCATAGCCTAGCACCGATCCATCAGAGCTCCATTGAGAAGACAAGTAGCCTACAAATCGGCATCATTATGTAGTTATTTCGGAGTCCCTTTTTGTCGGAGAAGACAAGTACAAATCGGCATCATTATGTAGTTATTTCGGAGTCCCTTTTTGTCGGAGAAGACAAGTACAAATCGGCATCATTATGTAGTTATTTCGGAGTCCCTTTTTGTCGGTTTATTTTCCGTTGAATCACAGCCAAATCAGTTTATGTTGTGTTCCTACAGCTGTAAACAGCGACCGGTGGCTTGCTAGACACAGTGAATACAGCTCGATACAATCCACGGAGCTCCTCTGAACAATATTATGAACCAGACATGACTGCGTTTGGCATTCCGACGTTTGAGGGACTTCCACAACACGTACAGAGCAGCAATTGTCCTTATTCCTTTCACGGTTGATAGCGGAAAGTAATGGCGGCCAGGTGAACGGCTTCCAGTCGATAAACCACGCCCCCTCTCCGGCGCTACGAGATTTTGCGGCGTTTGGTCTGAACACGACCGGCGGCGCGTTGGACGCTTTTTTGCAGTGCGTTGGACGCAATTTTGCAGCGCGTCAAAAAATCAACGCGACCGGTGTGAACGCACCATAAGACGTCATCATTTACCAACAAACAAGATCCGATCATAAAATACCATCAAACGTCATAACTAGATACAGCAACATGAACTACATCTATACACAACTTGTAATCTGATCTGATCTAATCTAATCTAATGTGATCTAATCTAATCTGATCCAATCTAATCTAATCTGATCCAATCTAATGTGATCTAATCTAATCTGATCTAATCTGATCTAATCTAATCTGATCCGATCTAATCCAATCTGATCCGATCTAATCTGATCTAATCTGATCCAATCTAATCTAATCTGATCCAATCTAATGTGATCTAATCTAATCTGATCTAATCTGATCTAATCTAATCTAATCTGATCCGATCTAATCCAATCTGATCCGATCTAATCTGATCTAATCTAATCTAATCCGATCTAATCTAATCTGATCTGATCTGATCTGATCTGATCTGATCTGATCTAATCTAATCTGATCTGGGCCCCGTGCCTCGTACGTGTCTAACTGAGTTAGCCGGATACTTTTCAGGATAAAATGACGTAGATCAGGCTTTTCGGTTCCACGAAGCAAGTTCGGCAAAATCACCATGGCAACACATCCAAAAGCTTGAACCTGCTCCAGCGCAGGCTCAGTGAAGGTAGCTGGATAAGCTGGTCACTCCCCCGGAAAAAATGGCAGCTCCTGTCATATACGGTAGTCTAATGCGCTTGCGCATATACTGGGGGTTATACGGGAGTTCCGGAAATGCATGTAAAGTGAGACACACAGGTGATCCTTAAAACCATCTGAGCAAACTAAGAAGCCTCTATTGCATTAATGTGCAGCTCCCTTCCTCAGAGATCCACTGATGGAGGAGGATATTAGTTAGATGAGCGTTTTATAGGGAGAGAGTTCTTCCACATCGGCAAGATCCGTTATCACATCATGATGACTTCCTATACGAGCGCTGTCCATTCTGTCGACAATAAATCATTTATTTACAGAGCTTCTCGAGCCATACATTGAACACCACACGCCCAGCCGAGCATTGACTGTCTCACAGACTGGATGCAGCCTTGCGCTGTTCTGCGAGTGGTACATGTTGTACAGTGTCGGCGATGCGGAGAACATGGGGAAAGCCGCTGCATGCCGTGCTGTTCGTAAAGTTTATTTGGCGCTTAATGAACTTATGGATGTGTTTATTACATCACCATGGCACATATTGTATTGACTCAGCATTCTGAATAATGTGTGTGTGCTGAGTGTTTACTTGCTCCCATGTCCTCTTGATGGCTGGTTGCATACATGGGGTTAAAGCACTCATAATGATATGACAGTGTTATTAGTACACCAGCACATCATTACTGTAGAACATGATTAAGGTGGAGTCATGATAAGAATAGAGAGAATCACACACTATTTCTTTCCACTGCTTCAATTGATTGAATGTCTGATTATGAATAATACACATACTGATCCGCCCATGAACAGATTCTCACACACACATATTCAAACTAGTTCTATATGGTAATCTACACATACATGTATATACACATATATAGTAGGATACATGATACATAAGGGCATACAGTACATATATCCTCATATTAATGAGTATCAGTTAGATCCTCTTTGGGCTTGTTTTATTACTTATTCTGAAAGAGTTGAGATAATTAATTTCGCTATAAGATCTCATTCGATGATGCATTCCATGAAGCCTACTGCCAGAAGCACATTAAAGACATATAATCTGATTGATTGGGGTGATGAGGCATTCAAATTAGCTGATACATTTTCCCAACACTTACGCATTTAACTTGTCTGTGATGTTTTGCCGTGCTTCCTGTCTCGCCCTCGCAGCGGTGGCGGTGTTCGATTTTGCCGTGATTACGGTCTTGAAATCCTCATATGCGTTCATGATCATCTCCTGCTCGTCAGCGGAGTAAAAAGAGGCTCTTTCTTTGACTTTATTTGACATTGTACTGTTAGAAAATCATGGTTTCGGTGATCGACACTTCCCCCTTTTGACGTAGGACGGGCACGCGCAATCATCCTGATCCTGATCGTCTGGTTCAAATTAACGAGACAGTTTGAGAGCGGATTAGCCTTGGAGAAACCGACATAGCCTGACATCAATCATCTCGTTAATGTAGGCTGGCTAATAGGACATTTGATCGACTTTGCTGAACCACTTACGTGGCACGGGGCCCTGATCTAATCTGATCTAATCTGATCTAATCTAATCTGATCTAATCTGATCGAATCCGATCTAATCTGATCTAATCTAATCTGATCTGATCTAATCTGATCTAATCTGATCTAATCCGATCTAATCCGATCTAATCCGATCTAATCTAATCTGATCTGATCTAATCTAATCTGATCTAATCTAATCTAACTGATCTGATCTAATCTGATCTGATCTAATCTGATCTGATCTAATCCGATCTAATCTAATCCGATCTAATCTGATCTAATCTAATCCGATCTAATCTGATCTAATCTAATCCGATCTAATCTGATCTAATCTAATCTGATCTGATCTATTCTGATCTAATCTGATCTAATCTGATCTAATCTGATCTAATCTAATCTGATCTAATCCGATCTAATCTGATCTGATCTGATCTAATCTGATCTAATCTGATCTAATCTAATCTGATCTAATCTAATCTGATTTGATCTAATCTGATCTGATCTAATCTAATCTAATCTAATCTGATCTAATCCGATCTAATCTGATCTAATCTGATCTAATCCGATCTAATCTGATCTAATCTAATCCGATCTAATCTGATCTAATCTAATCTAATCTGATCTGATCTATTCTGATCTAATCTAATCTGATCTGATCTATTTTTAACAAAGTCTGACTTCCTGTTTGTGTCCCTCAGCTCAAAGCCCATTGGTTCCTGCTGATCTCTAAAAACACAAGTCTAGAGATTTCATCAGTAATTTACTGTAGTTTTTATCAAACAAACAGGAGGAAGCAGTGACTTTGTTGGGGAGTATTTTCAGCAGTGGATGAATCCACGTTTAGTCCTTCAAGTGTGAGTGACTGGAAATAAACTACATGAGAGTTTTATGGCTCAGAGGAAGGACTTCTTCTACCTTCTACATCTTATTGTGAAGAGGTTCATGTGTTTCAGACAGGAAGAAGAATGTGTGTGTGTGTGTGTGTGTGTGTGTGTGACAGAGAGAGATTTAGGGAGAAAAAGGTGCAATGCAGGTATTTTATGCGCCACTAATACCTAAGATGAACTGAGTCTGGAATGTTCTCTGGCTCTGCCTCCATCATTAGGATGGAGAGAACATTGTGCATGGAGGTGAGGGTGAGGAGTGAAATTGAGGGCTGAACGTACAGCTGTTGGATGGAGGTGAGGGTCGACTTCTTCCACAATAAAATAGGAACAACAGTTTTGGGTTTTGTCCCAATATTGTTTAGTTTAAAGGACTTTAAGACGGAAGAGTTTCGGTATTTCACAAGAAAAAGGAACAAAATTAAAGAAAAAGTTCAAGAAAGGAAACAAAGTCTATTTCTCTCCTCACTCTCGTCCAGTTGATCGTGTGATTGTGAACATCTGGTCTAAAGTATCACGAACTGTAACGTCACTCCATCTGTTTGTTCAATAAAGTTAATCCAGGATTTAAAGATTGAAGTCTGAAACTTCAGCGTAATAAAGTCGAGTGTGGCCGAAGATTCAAGCGTTAACAAGTACGTGTGTGTGTGTGTCCGTGTGTGTAGGTGTGTGTGTGTCCGTGTGTGTGTGTAGGTGTGTGTGTGTCCATGTGTGTGTGTGAGAATGGGAAAAAGGTTGCCATTTAAAAAGACATTAAAATGCTGAAAGATGAATAGTGTCGGACATTTTTACGCACTGCAGGGCCCTCACTGCGCACACACACACGGTCACGCACACACAGACGGACACACACAATAGCGCAAGGTCGGGGAAGTGTGTGTGTGTGTGTGTGAGAGAGTCACAGTTATGTGAAAAAGGACTTCTCAGCCATAAGGTAGAAACCTCCCACTGCTGGCCTTTATACACACACACACACACACACACACACACAGACACACACACACACACACACACACGTACCTCTTAAAAAATGAGATGTCAACACTGAGCTCAGAGGTGTTCATCAAGGACAGCAGTGTGTGTGTGTGTGTGTGTGTGTGTGTGTGTGTGTCTGTGTGTGTGTGTGTGTGCGTGTGTCTGTGTGTGTGTGTGTGTGTGTTCCTACTTGGGGTGTGTGAACTGGTCCACCAGTGAGACCTTCTCCACCAGGTCTCCTCCGATGGAGCGCACCAGCTCGTAGAAGTCGTTCTCCGTGAAGCCGCCGGCTCCGTCCTCGTCCTCCTTCGTCTCCGGCAGCCAGAAGGAGATGTCGTTGAGGAGGGGGGGGTACTTACTGAGCGGCTGAGGGACACAGAGGGGACACCGGTCGACATCCAGCAGCTCTGAACATCTGGACACGCTCATGGAGCGAACGCAGCTCAAAGGAGACGTGAACAAAAATCGAAAGAACGAAAATCTCGTTGAAGTTCTCATTACATTCTGACAAAAATCAATAAATCAAACACAAATAAAACAAAATCAAACCAAACAAATTCAGAGATGTAAAGATGATTAATAAATGAGCTAGAGAGTGCAGATATGAGCAGACAAACAGGAGGAAACAAGATTAAGAAATACAGCGAATTCAAAGATAAACAGAGGAAAGAAAGCAGGAACGATGAAGAAGAAGAAGAAGATGAAGAAGATGAGGAGGGAAGAGAACGAGCAGCAGAGTAAAACACATTCAGACTTCATCAGGACGACAGAATAAACGGGATGTTTTCTGCAGCGACAGACGCAGAGAGAGATTTATATCCTCTTTGACTTGTTTATTATCCTGCAAATAACTTTTAATAAACACAGAGCTGACATCCACATAAGTTATCTTCTTCTTCTTCTGCCTCTCTCCATCTCAATGCTGTGTAGACGTGTTTCAATCAACACGGTGCTCTTATGTGTTTATTCAGTAAACTAAAGACACGTCTTTAAGTGAGGAGGGACAAGAGGCCAGCAATGACGGAAGGGAGGTAGATGTGTAGGTACAGAGCTGGATGGGGTGGTTGATTGGATAGGTAGGTAGGTGGGTGGGTGGTTGAACAGAGATGGGTAGATAGGTGGTTGGTTGAACAGATAAGTGGGTAGATAGGTGGTTGGTTGGGTGGTTGAACAGATAGATGGGTAGATAGGTAGGTTGGTTGAACAGATAAGTGGGTAGATAGGTGGTTGGTTGGGTGGTTGAACAGATAAGTGGGTAGATAGGTGGTTGGTTGGGTGGTTGAACAGATAAGTGGGTAGATAGGTGGTTGGTTGGGTGGTTGAACAGATAAGTGGGTAGATAGGTGGTTGGTTGGGTGGTTGAACAGATAAGTGGGTAGATAGGTGGGTTGGTTGGTTGAACAGATAAGTGGGTAGATAGGTAGGTTGGTTGGGTGGTTGAACAGATAAGTGGGTAGATAGGTGGGTTGGTTGGTTGAACAGATAAGTGGGTAGATAGGTAGGTTGGTTGGGTGGTTGAACAGATAAGTGGGTAGATAGGTAGGTTGGTTGGGTGGTTGAACAGATAAGTGGGTAGATAGGTAGGTTGGTTGGTTGAACAGATAAGTGGGTAGATAGGTGGTTGGTTGGGTGGTTGAACAGATAAGTGGGTAGATAGGTAGGTTGGTTGGGTGGTTGAACAGATAAGTGGGTAGATAGGTAGGTTGGTTGGTTGAACAGATAAGTGGGTAGATAGGTAGGTTGGTTGGGTGGTTGAACAGATAAGTGGGTAGATAGGTAGGTTGGTTGGGTGGTTGAACAGATAGATGGGTAGATAGGTGGGTGGTTGGTTGAACAGATAAGGTTGGTAAAAAGGTACGTAGGTAGCTGGGCAGACTGGTAAGAAGGTATGTTAGTTGGTTTGATCGGTAGGCAGGTGGGTGGAGGGATAGGTTGATATATTATGTAAGTGGGTTTGTTAGTTAGGTAGCTAGGTAGGTAGGTGGATGGTTAGGTAATTGGTTGGTTGGTTGAAAATATAGGTGGTTGGTTGGTAAAAAGGTGGATGGATGGATGGATGGATGGATGGATGGATGGATGGGTGGATGGATGGATGGATGGGTGGATGGATGGATAGATGGATGGATGGGTGGATAGATGGATGGATGGATGGGTGGATGGATGGATGGGTAGGTGAATGGATGGGTGGATGGATGGATAGATGGATAGATGGATGGATGGATGGATAGATGGATGGATAGATGGATGGATGGATGGATGGATGGATGGATGGGTGGATGGATGGATGGATGGGTGGATGGATGGATGGATGGGTGGATGGATGGATGGGTGGATGGAAGGATGGATGGGTAGGTGAATGGATGGGTGGATGGATGGATAGATGGATGGATGGATGGGTGGATGGATGGATGGGTAGGTGAATGGATGGGTGGATGGATGGATGGATAGATGGATAGATGGATGGGTGGATGGATGGGTGGATGGTAGGGTGGATAGATGGATGGATGGATGGTAGGGTTGGGTATTGTCTAAAACATGCCAGTAACAATGTCCTAGCCCATAAAGTGAAATTAGACCAATAGAGTCTGTCATTCGATACCTTCTTTTCCTACTTCAGGTTAGCTTCGTCAGCAGGTCATGAGGTATGTATGTAGGTCGGTAGGCGGATGGGTAGCTGGTTGATTGGTTGGTTGGTTGATTGATTGATTGATTGGTTAGGAAGGAAAAAAATGACTCCGTTTCAAATGATATTGATATTTTAACTTCAAACTATCAAAAATACTTTAGCACAGGAAAAAAGGAAGGAAGGAGGTGAAGAAGGAGGTGAGGAAGGAGGGTGAGGAAGGAGGTGAGGAAGGAGGTGAAGAAGGAGGTGAAGAAGGAGGTGAGGAAGGAGGTGAGGAAGGAGGTGAGGAAGGAGGTGAGGAAGGAGGGTGAGGAAAGAGGTGAGGAAGGAGGTGAAGAAGGAGGTGAAGAAGGAGGTGAGGAAGGAGGGTGAGGAAGGAGGTGAGGAAGGAGGTGAAGAAGGAGGTGAAGAAGGAGGTGAGGAAGGAGGTGAGGAAGGAGGTGAGGAAGGAGGTGAGGAAGGAGGTGAAGAAGGAGGTGATGAAGGAGGTGAGGAAGGAGGGTGAGCAGACAGGTTTGCAGCTGGTTGGTGAGGTAGGTGCAGTCACAGTATAATAAGTATATAAGTAGAAAACACTTCATTTACATTTGTGTTACTGTTGAACTTAACTGTCCACGTACTTGTGGACGAGCGGCGAGGAGAGACGGAGTGTTTCCTACTGAGCTCCTTGGCACTGTGTGTGTGTGTGTGTGTGTGTGTGTGTGTGTGCGCGCGTGTGTGTAGTGGTACACAAACACACACACAGCCTGTTACCTGGCGGTCACAGTTCATTGCCTGTGGATCGGGGGGGCCGCGGAGGGTTTAGGGGGAGAGGTGGAGAGTCTCTGCCCAGGAGAGGTGCACTGACCCTGGGCAGGAGATGAGCCGTGCTCCCCTGGTCCCTCTGGAGGAACCGAGTTCATCAATAACACTAACAAGACTGTGAGGAGGAGGACAAGGAGGTCTGTCCTCAGCGGACGTCCCTCCTTCAGATATGTATCCGCTTATTGTTGTTGTTATGTTTATAACAAACAACTTCTCTTTCCTTCTTTTGCTTTCCATTGTCTCACATTCATTTTATCAGTTAAGTTTCTAGAGAAATGTACAATTTCTTTCTCACAATGTATTGTTCTCCTTCAGCATCCTCTCCTTCTTTCCTTCAGTTCCCGCCTTCTTGCTTTCCTACATTATTTCTTTCCTACTTCATTCTCTCCATTTTTTTGCATATTTATTTTCTTGTTTGTCTTGTCAAGTTTTCCTCATTTTTACTTTATAAATTCATATTTTTCATATTTTTCATGTCTCGTCCCTTTAAGTTTTTGTTGTTGGTCGATGAATCTTTTATCTTTACGTCCTTCATCTCCTATTGTCTTTGTTTCCATCCTACCTGCTCTCTACCTCTTCCTCCTCTCATTTAGTCCTTCCTCTCCTCCCCTCTCTTCTCCTTCTCCCCTTCCTTCCTCTCCTCCTTCCTTCCTCTCCTCCTCCTTCCTTCCTCTCCTCCTCCCCTCTCTTCTCCCCTTCCTTCCTCTCCTCCTCCCCTCTCTTCTCCTTCTCCCCTTCCTTCCTCTCCTCCTTCCTTCCTCTCCTCCTCCTTCCTTCCTCTCCTCCTCCCTCTCTCTCCTTCTCCCTTCCTTCCTCTCCTCCTCCCCTCTCTTCTCCTTCTCCCCTTCCTTCCTCTCCTCCTCCCCTCTCCTCTCCTTCTCCCCTTCCTTCCTCTCCTCCTCCCCTCTCTTCTCCTTCTCTGTTCTCCTCTCTGCCCTCCAACAGTCACTTGAAATGTTCTTCATTAGCGAAGACGCGAGTCGACAAAAAACACCTTTAGCAGGGACGGAGTAACCGCCACGTGAACCTGTGTGTGTGTGTGTGTGTGTGTGTGTGTGTGTGTGTGTGTGTGTGTGTGTGGGTGTGTCGAGGTGTTTGTGTGTGTGTGTGTCTAGGTGTGTGTTTGGGTGGGTAGGTGTGTGCGTGATAATGGTGGTCGGGTCAGTACAAGTGACTGTTGCCGGCTGATGTGAGCTCACACTGTCAAGATGTTCTATACAGGTTAGGAGAATAGAACATGAACACGAACACGAACACACACACACACACACACACACACACACACACACACACACACACACACACACACACACACACACACACACACACACACACATACACACACAGTGGGGAGGGCAAAGCGAGGAGGAGAAACAGGAGGTGAACTACAAAGCGGTGTCTAAAGTTTATTTGACGTACTTTGTGTTTAACGCGTCATTAAAGGAAAACTGCGCTCGTGGAACGTTATCAGACAACCAGAGATATCCTCTTTTTTTTGCACACGTTCTTCTTTTCCTGCCGCCTACATTACCCACAATGCATCTTGCAGCAGCTAATGTTTTACCTGCAGCCACAGAGGTAACTCCTCCACATGTATTCCCTTTACTAACATGCAGTCTGGAACCGACGCTGTGCTTGATCGATTGTTGTCTTTTATTTGCCGTTTCTTCTGTAAATCCCTTTTTAATCATTATTACTATTTGATTTTATTGCAGTTTATTTTATTCCCGGTGTTTTTACAATCCTTCTGCTGCTGTATTCTATTTGATTGTTTTTTGAAGATACACCTTTGACCTCAAAGCACCATCTTACCTTCCCCGTGTTGTTCAGAGCACCGTGTTTGTACCTGGAAGCAGACGGGCTGCTGGACGTCCTCCACTCTGAACTGTGTGAGGAAGCGTTCGTCCTGACTCCAGAACAGCCGGATGTCCGGGATGTCGTACAGGACCATGGCGAGTCTCTCCAGGCCGAGACCGAACGCCCAGCCCGCCTTGTTTCCCGCCCCGGCTGCAGAAAAACACAACACATACACAAACCTGTATCATCTACGGTTCAGTGTTTGAAGCAGATCCTCAGTCAGAGACTAGCTGGTGAAACATGGCGGAGCATCTAGCAGCTAAAGAGACGGACGTTTCCCTCAGGAGGTGGAGGAGACCAAGAACAGAGCAAAAAGAGAGAAACTACACATCACGGAAGTGAAGTAAGCAACAGTTTGCTCCACATACCAACTTAAAAAGGTGACGATGTGTTCATGTTCACGTCATTTTCAGTTTAAATCTACAAACATGCAACAAGAAATGGAATAACAAAGATTTTGAAAGCAGAACTTTGACATAAAGGCCTCAACAGTCAAATCAAGTAGAGTTCCAAAAACAGAGCTAAGAGAGAATATTGAACCAATGAAATAACCAAACCACAGAAACGCTAGACATAAGTAAGCACAGATTAATGAACTAAAACCATGAAGTAGAAATAACAAAACTATAAAGATTAGCAAGCAACCAGTTAGAATGTATATCTAAAGTGAATTAAATAAGTACAAATCAAGAATAGCGTCCAAAAATCATGTAATGCAGCTTTAAATAACTAAAGCTGGAAAGAAATCATTCACATTTCGTTCAAATAAAACTGCAGACAAGTGCAAAGAATTGTATAGAAAAAATAAAAATGAACCATTTGTTTTAAAAACATGTTCTGTCCAATAATCTGTCCAATAGTCTGTCCAATAATCTGTCCAATAGTCTGTCCAATAATCTGTCCAATAGTCTGTCCAATAGGCTGTCCAATAATCTGTCCAATAGTCTGTCCAATAATCTGTCCAATAGTCTGTCCAATAGTCTGTCCAATAGTCTGTCCAATAGTCTGTCCCGGTCGTTACTGCAGATTTCACTCAGTCAGATAGAAACTCCTCTTTGTCACTCAACACTTCAATAAACACAACCACAACCTTCGCCTCCCGCTCACTCTGCTCTACTGTTTCACTTCCATCTTGACACGCTATCGATTGCCCAACAGGGAAACTCTCCTCCGCTGTCAGCCAGTGGGTTCCCTAAAGGCAACCAGCAGGAGCTACGCGTGTTGCTCAAAGGGCACTCGTGCAAAGCTGTGGAAGCAGAGATGGTGACCGAGAACAAGTCACCAGACACTCTAGACCAGCACCTCTAGAACCAGTCACTCTAGAATCAATGACTCTAGAACCAATGACTCTAGAACCAGCGCCTCTAGAACCAGCAACTCTAGAACAAGTTACCTCAGAACCAGTGACCAGACACTCAAGAACCAATGACTCTCGAACCAATGACTCTACAACCAATAACTCTAGAACCAGTCACTCTATAACCAATGACTCCAGAACCAGTAACTGGTTCTGTAATGCCTGTTCTTTTACCCTCTACATCTCAGTTATTAATCTTCTGGTATTGAGTTTTGTTGGTTGTATTTCTGTGTTTTCTATGTGTTCTGTTGTGGTTTTAAAGTGCTACACAAGTAAACTCTATTGATAGTTTTGTGTAAAACAAAGTGGGAAAGGGAACCCTCTGAAGATAACTTCATCTAACAGACAAACTGACTCGTGGTCAGTGTCTGCGGGCAACAAGGCAAAATACTGAACAACTACATAAAGAAATCCCTCAAAATGAAAATAACCTTTCAGTATAAAGGTTTGCGTCGTCTTTACTTCATGCTGTCAGTCATTCTGCTGCCGACAGAAAGAGAAGCTTTTTAAAGCAGCAGATTTCTCATTTCAGAACAAAACTCTTCCAACTGCTCCGAGGCAGGTCAAAGCAGAGGGCAAAGAACGCTCGGAGGAATAAAGGATTATGGGTAATTCTGAGGATTTCATGCGTTTACAGCCTGGGACCCAGATGAGAGGGAAGTGGTTTCTCTCTCTCTGAAGACTAATTGAGACAAACCTGTTTCCTCTCTGATGAGCCGACCCTCCACCAACCGAGTCCCTGACCTCTGCCCGGGCCGTGAGCTGCAGTTTAAGAAACGCAGCGTGAAAAACATTTAGCCAGACTGAAACGTGGGTTTAGTTCTGAAGTCATTTTAGTCAATTCCGGAAGTGGATATCCTGTTAAATTAAAATACTCTTTCATCATCTGTAGAGTGGGTCTGAGACCAACATGTTTTATATGAGTCTGTGTTCAAACAGCATTTATTATTTAGAAATAACCAGTCCAGAGCTCAAATAACCAGTCCAGAGCTTAAATAACCAGTCCAGAGCTCAAATAACTAGTCCAGAGCTCAAATAACCAGTCCAGAGCTCAAATAACCAGTGCAGAGCTCAAATAACCAGTCCAGAGCTCAAATAACCAGTCCAGAGCTCAAATAACCAGTGCAGAGCTCAAATAACCAGTGCAGAGCTCAAATAAAACAGTCCAGAGCTCAAATAACCAGTGCAGAGCTCAAATAAAACAGTCCAGAGCTCAAATAACCAGTCCAGAGCTTAAATAACCAGTCCAGAGCTCAAATAACTAGTCCAGAGCTCAAATAACCAGTCCAGAGCTCAAATAACCAGTGCAGAGCTCAAATAACCAGTCCAGAGCTCAAATAACCAGTGCAGAGCTCAAATAACCAGTCCAGAGCTCAAATAACCAGTGCAGAGCTCAAATAACCAGTGCAGAGCTCAAATAACCAGTGCAGAGCTCAAATAAAACAGTCCAGAGCTCAAATAACCAGTGCAGAACTCAAATAAGCTGCTCTAAACTCGCTCGATGTGATTAATAGGAGCAGAGCTCAAGTTCTGCCGTTTCAAAATAAGAGTCTGCATAGCCATGCAAGTCTCCGTGAGGCTGTACTTTGGGATGTCTTTGGTTTATGAGCAAATAAATAAATAAAAGCTGCAGAATTCAGTATTTACGCACACACGCCCCCACACTAAAATGTTGACCTGATGGTGGCGCTGGATGAAAAGTTAGCAGATCACCAAAGTTGTTACGGTTCATCCTGAGGGGAACATGAATGTCTGAACCAAATTTCATGACAATCTATATAATAGATGTCAATATATTTCATTCAAAAGCATGAATATCAACCTCATGGTGGCGCACAGGTGATCACTAGAGTTGGTATGATTCATCCTCTGGGGATATTGAATAACCTACAAAACCAGCTTTAGGTGGATCCAGCTGGTCGGCGTCATCACTCAGAGACGACAGGTATCAAGATGTCAGACGTTCTGGTTCAACACTTCAAGTAAACAGTTTATTAATGATCTTGTCATTTTTGACAAAATCCCAAATATTAAAATGCAGGATTTGGATTCCGGACATTGGTCTGCGAAATACTTCCAATGATGAATGATGTTAATTGCCAACATTAGAAAAAGATGATGTTATATTGTTTTATATAATATATACATTTCATACTGCATTGAATCCTGGTGTTTCTGCTTTTTACTGGATATTAAGTTTGAGAAACAAGATCCAAAGAAATGTGAACTTTAAACGCCATCAACAGATTACAGAGATCATTCAGACTTTTAAAACGTTTCATGGCCCTATAAGATTATCTCAATGAAAGATGGTGAAATACTTCAGAGAGCTTTGTCGTGTCTCAAAGACAGTGGTAGAAGTAAAGCATGGAGTGTTGCGCTGCAGTAAACACTCAATGATGACATCGGGGTGGAAAGCCGGACGTACAGAGTGTCTGGGTTTGACCCTGAAGATCTTCGTTAACGTCCTCGTCTGCATTGGTATATAATGAACAAACACACCCCCACACACACACAATAACACACACACACAAAACAACAAAACAAGAGGCGGATGGCGAGTGGGAGGAAGAATTACCTGCTTTGATTGGAAATGCTTCTGCTTATTATGATGATGTGTAACCCCCCCCCCCCCCCCTCGTAGGTGTGTGCGAGTCCACAAAGCGCTCGTGCATGCAAATACACACACACACACTTCCTCCTTTACATCCTGGTCTTGTCGCTCCTGGTCCAATCAGCGGATGGGGAATGTGGTTTCTATGCTAATGAGCGTTGGGTCGAGGGGTCGCAGGAGATGAGGGAACGCTGTGGAATAAATCTCCACTTCATAATAATGCAAAATCAATCAGATCTGTGACCCCCTCATCCTCCTCTTCCACGAACCCTTTCTTATCCTCTTTCCACTCCTTTACCTCCTTCCTTCCTTCCCTCGTCTCCTCTGCTACTCTTTGTCTTTCGTTCCCATTCACTAATTCACTATTCTTGCATTTTTCCTTTTCCTCTTCTCTTAATTCACTTTTCAATCATTTCCCTCGCTGCTCCTGCATCCCATCGTTTCTCCTCCTCTTCATCACAATTCCCTCAGTCTCTCATGTCTTTTCTGTCTTTTTCATCTCATCTTTCTGTCTCCTCTTTCGTCAACAGAAACATCACTAAACAACCGTTGTTTTATGACCAACACTGAAGAAAGGTAACGATGACGACATAATAAACAAACCAGCAGATAAATGATATTTAAATGCAGATTCTCCAGAAAGCCTGCATGCATCTGCACAATGGTAGGCTGAACCGATCTAGCTGTCGCACTACAATGCAGCATGTTGCATCATCTCTACATTATCAGAGTCTTGGAAGTACGACAGGAACAGATTTTGGACTAAATTCATCAATAATCTGATGATCTATGAAGACATGCGTCACATCCTTTCTCTCTGCTGTGTTTACAGTCTTTTCTCTTATTGGTCAAAGTCACAGGAGTGTCAAATATTTGGACTCGTGTTTTTATCGGCGTCCCAGATGTGTTGATGGTCGTCGGTTGACGTCGGTCAGATCGGCTGTTATCACGTGGTTTGATCTCAGAATGCATAATTCATCGCTATGAAACTATGACTAATGTGCATTACGACACTGACTAGATCTTCCATATCCTGCCTGCTTTGTATTTCTCACGTGACTACTCTCATCTTCTTCTTTCTTCACTTTCCTCCACGCTGTTGCTTTCAATTCCTTCACTGATAAAACATCATGTGTCGTCTTGCGTCTCCCTCCTCCTCCTCTCCTTTCATCCGTCTCCATTCCTCCTAATTATATTTGCCATGAATGTATTTACGACTGCATTATTAGAGGATGTGCGGCGGCGGTTGTGGTTTTAAGCTGCAGGATTGTGATTAAGTGTAATGATTACATACGCAGCCGTGAAATACAACACCACTTGTAATTAGACGGGGAGACGGCAGGTTCCTGAGACGCTTTAATGCCACTTCAAATATCGTTTAAAACCAGTAAATGAGAGTAAAACTAAAGCAAATAAAAATGTACAAAGCTGTCAGTGCAACCAGGAGGATTCCTCACAAATAAAGCCAGTATAATTTGACTCTTTTCATTCATCTCATGCCACATCTAAGGAAATGAATCCTCTGACAAACTCTGAGAAACATTGTCATCTAACGTGGAATAAAGAGCTCCGATAAAGTCTCGACGACGGAGGAAAGAAATGACTTTCGTGGAAGTTTGCAGCTCTGAATGTCGCAGATTATTTTACTAACCAGATATTTTAAAACGCTGTCAAATAGTCAAATATTGAAAAGCTCATTATTTGTCTTTGAGATGTGATAAAAAAAAGAAAACAAACTAACCGACTAACTCAAGTGACTTTTCTTGTTCCTGAACTTTTTATTCCTTTTACTTTCTGAAGAGAAACCACTGATTGAGATTAACCACATTTGGTTGTAGAGGACTGGATTATGAACTGGAGGATAAAGCGCTGGTTTATGAATGTTATTTTGGGATGAAATGCAGGTCTATATGAGGTGAAAGACAGGTCGACGTATTGGATATTTAGAGGGATGTATAAACTGGAGGTTTAGAGGGAACAGTTGGTCTACACACCAGAGCATTGAAGGTGTAGGACTGGTCTACGCACTGGAGGTTTGGGGGTGTAGAACTGATTCATACAGGACATTTTGGGAGCAGGACCAGCTTAGAGAGGTCGGGAGTTTGGACTGATCTAAAACCTGTAGACTTGCGAGGTGTTGGACTGATCTAAAGACTGGATGTTTGAGGTGAAAGACTGGATGTTTGAGGTGAAGGACTGGTCTACAGACTGGATGTTTGAGGTGAAGGACTGGTCTACAGACTGGATGTTTGAGGTGAAGGACTGGTCTACAGACTGGATGTTTGAGGTGAAGGACTGGTCTACAGACTGGATGTTTGAGGTGAAGGACTGGTCTACAGACTGGATGTTTGAGGTGAAGGACTGGTCTACAGACTGGATGTTTGAGGTGAAGGACTGGTCTACAGACTGGATGTTGGCGGTGAAGGACTGGTCTACAGACTGGATGTTTGAGGTGAAGGACTGGTCTACAGACTGGATGTTGGAGGTGAAGGACTGGTCTATAGACTGGATGTTTGAGGTGAAGGACTGGTCTACAGACTGGATGTTTGAGGTGAAGGACTGGTCTACAGACTGGATGTTTGAGGTGAAGGACTGGTCTACAGACTGGATGTTGGAGGTGAAGGACTGGTCTATAGACTGGATG
Organism: Ophthalmolycus amberensis; assembly: GCA_024529925.1. NCBI lineage: Eukaryota > Metazoa > Chordata > Actinopteri > Perciformes > Zoarcidae > Ophthalmolycus > Ophthalmolycus amberensis. Next base: position 42,467 of record JAFEUB010000514.1, read on the forward strand.
TTTGAGGTGAAGGACTGGTCTATAGACTGGATGTTTGAGGTGAAGGACTGGTCTACAGACTGGATGTTTGAGGTGAAGGACTGGTCTACAGACTGGATGTTTGAGGTGAAGGACTGGTCTACAGACTGGATGTTTGAGGTGAAGGACTGGTCTACAGACTGGATGTTTGAGGTGAAGGACTGGTCTACAGACTGGATGTTTGAGGTGAAGGACTGGTCTACAGACTGGATGTTGGCGGTGAAGGACTGGTCTACAGACTGGATGTTTGAGGTGAAGGACTGGTCTACAGACTGGATGTTTGAGGTGAAGGACTGGTCTATAGACTGGATGTTTGAGGTGAAGGACTGGTCTACAGACTGGATGTTTGAGGTGAAGGACTGGTCTACAGACTGGATGTTTGAGGTGAAGGACTGGTCTACAGACTGGATGTTGGAGGTGAAGGACTGGTCTATAGACTGGATGTTTGAGGTGAAGGACTGGTCTATAGACTGGATGTTTGAGGTGAAGGACTGGTCTACAGACTGGATGTTTGAGGTGAAGGACTGGTCTACAGACTGGATGTTTGAGGTGAAGGACTGGTCTACAGACTGGATGTTTGAGGTGAAGGACTGGTCTACAGACTGGATGTTGGAGGTGAAGGACTGGTCTATAGACTGGATGTTTGAGCCTGGGTTCTAGGGGATTTCCCACTTTGTGGTTTAGGGTTGAGGACTGGTCTTTAAAGGTGACGTTTGGGGTGTAGGACAGGCCTATTAAGTCAGATTTGAGGAGTAGGAGTGGTGTATGAACTGGAGTTTTTGGGTTTCCTGCCCAGAAACCAGCCAAACCTCCAGTTACCACACGTCAAGACATCTGAGTTATAGGCGTGTACTACTTGGAGGTTTGGAAGAGTAGGACTGGTCCAATAACTTGAAATACTAGGTTTCAGGATTAGTCTGAAGATATGCGGTGTACATGTCCTCTATGAACATGAGATGTTTGGTTGTAGGTTAAGGGTGCAGGACTGGTCTTTAAACTGGAGATTTTATATTGCATGACTTGTCTATAACCTTCATGTTTGAGGCTCCAGACTCCACCACAGTCTTGCATTCGGGCTGCAGGATTTTTAGAAATCTCTGCAAGCATGTATTCATCAGGTTCAGGGTGTCAGAGCGGGGGATTCTTCGCCTTTTGCTGCATCAGATTTGAGCCTGTCAGCCCATCTGGATCAGCTCAACCACTGGGATCAACGGCGAGAGTCTGTGAGCTGGTGAACATCATCCAGAGCTGCCGGCAGATTAACTGACACCGAGGCTAATGAAGAGCTTTTCAACGCGAGAAAAATCACACTTCTGACGCATGAGACACTGACGTACAGGCGGCCAAGGAGAAAGCTGGGAAAGACGCCTGACTGATGCTCAAGATTCAGTCTGAGAGAGAGAGTGTGTGTGTGTGTGTGTGTGTGTGTGTGTGTGGGCAGAGCATCATTGAACCGAGCCGCAGTGTGGCACAGACGTCAGCCAAAACAGATTGCACGACAAAAAACGGGGATGGATGGCCCGAGAGCAAACATCGCTCTGTGTGTGAATGTGTGTTTGAATGTCTGTGTGTGTGCGCGTGTGTGAGAGAGTGTGTGTGTTTGAATGTATGTGTATGAGACAATCCCTCCCTTTTTTTTTACTCTCACTCAGCTCTGCAATGCCAGGCCCCCTCCCTCAGCCAATCAGGGAAGCTTGGTGGTAGCGGTGGGGGTTGTGTGTGTGTGTGTGTGCGTGTGTGTGTAGCCGTCTGTCCGATGATGTCATTGTGTAACGAACGCGTGACGGTAGCAGCGACGTGTCTGTGCGAGTAATGTGGCATCCGTATTCAGACTCGTGTTCACACATGAAGTGTCGATATAAAGTAACAACGTATAATCCGTCTAATAGTTTTCTATTTGTCACACTCTGATTCTGAGCTGAAACATCAGAAGGTAATGGACCAAACTGGGTTAACATCAGAGAATATTAGACTAAACCGAAGCGAAGGCACCAGCGCATATCAGACCAAACGAGGATAAAACATCAGAGAGTATTGGAGTAAACTAAGACTGAACATCAGAGATTATTGGACTGAACCAGGACTAAAGTGCCAGAGGTTATCGAACCAAACTAGGATTAAACATCAGACAATATTGGACCAAATCAGGCTAAAACACCAGAATATAATTGGACTAAATTGGGGCTAAAACACCAGACTATTTAACGAGTGGACAGACTAAGAGGTCCAATGGATTGCTTTGTTCCTGCTGGATGTCAAAGTACCAAAGAACACCAAAAATGATTAACCAGGGAACATTGGACCAATCCAATGCTACTTAACCAGTGAACATTGGATCAATCCAATGCTACTTAACCAGAGAACATTGGATCAATCCAATGCTACTTAACCAGAGAACATTGGATCAATCCAATGCTACTTAACCAGAGAACATTGGATCAATCCAATGCTACTTAACCAGAGAACATTGGATCAATCCAATGCTACTTAACCAGAGAACATTGGATCAATCCAATGCTACTTAACCAGAGAACATTGGATCAATCCAATGCTACTTAACCAGAGAACATTGGATCAATCCAATGCTACTTAACCAGAGAACATTGGATCAATCCAATGCTACTTAACCAGAGAACATTGGATCAATCCAATGCTACTTAACCAGAGAACATTGGACCAATCCAATGCTACTTAACCAGAGAACATTGGATCAATCCAATGCTACTTAACCAGAGAACATTGGATCAATCCAATGCTACTTAACCAGAGAACATTGGATCAATCCAATGCTACTTAACCAGAGAACATTGGATCAATCCAATGCTACTTAACCAGAGAACATTGGATCAATCCAATGCTACTTAACCAGAGAACATTGGATCAATCCAATGCTACTTAACCAGAGAACATTGGATCAATCCAATGCTACTTAACCAGAGAACATTGGATCAATCCAATGCTACTTAACCAGAGAACATTGGATCAATCCAATGCTACTTAACCAAAGAACATTGGCCCAATCCAATGCTACTTAACCAGAGAATATTGGACAAAAACTTGTAAATCATTCCCCATTTGTCACATTTGATATAATAATAGATTGTAACTGCCTACATTTCAAAATAAAAGCCTCTGTGATGGTGTTGAGTTTGATCCCATCAGTCCCAGTTTCAGACAGCTGCTGAATTGGACCGGTTAGAGGAACAAGTTAATACGAAGCCCTCGGAGGCTCATCTTTTCACCTCACTACACCTCACCCTCATCCGTCACCATTCGCGATCCTAAATGGACTATTGGCAGCCTCCACCCTTCTCCCAGCACTGTGATTAATAGATGGAAACTCTCAGTGGCAGCAATCGAGGAGGGGAATACGACCGCAATGCAACATGGGAGTCAAACGGGTAGAAAAACAACAGGAATGGACCTCTGAACTCAGAATGACAGAGGAATACATAACACATGTTGTGCAATAAGAACAAGTATTCGATTTGGACTTCTAGATGTTTTATCAAACTAAAATTTCTTCTCAAACCAAAAAAAGTAGAAAAACATGAATCTCCAAACACCAACTTTTCAGATCATCCAATAGGTGTTTAAACGCAGAAGAAGATGTGGAGATAAATTATTTGTAATATCAGAATGTTGGTAATATAAAACTTAGAGACTTTTTACTAGACTGAAATGATTAAATACAGTTTTGAACATTTCCTGTAAAATATCAGAAACCTGATGTTTATTTCCTCACTCATATTTCATTCTGTATATCTTTCTTCTCATATTATTGCCAATTGCTTATTGTTCCTGTTGTGTATCATTGAGTCACATGTCACATGTGGTTGGTCCACTGCTTCTTCAAAGGACAAGAGTGAACCTTCAGTGTCCAACACGGACAAACAATCCTTTAAATGCTCAGAAGAAAAATGACGACGCAGAGATTTCTCTTCGTCGTCACTCTGAACCCGTGTGTGAAATCGTGAATGGTGAACTCTCTCCCCGCGGTGCGAGCGTCGCTTTGCATCGGCCTCCGGTTATGAATATAGATTATGAAAAACAATACGAGGGCTGAAAACAGTCTGCGGCGGCCGCCTGCTATCGAGCCTCTCGCTGCTGAATTAGTGATGAGCTGGACCATTAATTATGCAGAGTGATTAGTAACCAGGCAACACGCAGGTCTACCTCGCTGTTTGTGGATCAATGCAGTGGGGGTTCGAATGTGTTTGTTTCTGATTCAGCTGTGTGATTTATTTTGGGCGTCTGAGTGTTGGACAGTGAGATAATCATCAGCGCGCCTGCTTCTGTTAGCTCGACATAGAAACATGGAGTTTGTCTTATTAATTATAAAACCATAAAGAAACCAACGACCCCAACATGATGAAGATCTCTCTCACATCATCGACACGGATGACGTTTACTTCCTCCAACAGTCAGGTTTCTGACCTCATTTAGAAAAAGACAATATTCCTAATGAGTTGTTTGCATCGCTGATGGAAATTAATATTCCACAAATATTTCCTGTTTACACGCAGCCGTTCATATCCAGATTAACGTAGAACGCCCCCATGCAGCTCCAATACATAGTCCATTTAGAGTCATATAGAACTTTGACCCTCTTGCTCATATAGTCTCTGTGCAAAATACGATCAGATGCAGTCGTACATCCGTGGTAGTTTTAGAATACTGGATTCGACATACTTGAGTTGGGACGATAGACTGTAAGAAGTGGACGTAGTCGTGGTGATGTCTCTCGTTGGTTTGGTTTGGTTTTGATGTCTCGAGTTCGACGTTTTGGTCGTCGCCATCTTTGTTTTTTGGAACCAGTGAACAGGAAGTGACCATATGTGGAGTGAGGAGGAGTGACATAGAGACGCCGTATACGTCTCTGGTAGAGACCTGTCAATCACAGTAGCCCCGCCCTAAAGCATCCCCTGCTTTATGGTCTGTGTGACTCTAAATGGACCATAATGTACTAAATGAACATCATGCTGTATTGAAGAAGACTTGAAACTAGAGATTGAGACCATAAACTCATGTTTACAATGTTTACTGAGGGAATAAATCAAGAGAGAAGTAGAGTCATTTTCTCATAGACTTCTATACAACCAGAGGAGTCATTAGAGAGAATGCAGCTTTAACACGTGAAGCTTTGACTTCACTTTAAAGAACCGGAGGTTGACGACTGATTGGGACAAATTAAATTGCGACCAACTAGAGACGACATTCTTCTGGCAAATGCAGTTCGGAACTCGAGTTGTTCTGACGTCGCGCACTCTGGGCTGCGCAATTCACACCCATTATAAAGTCAGAAAAGGGCTGAAAAATCATAAAAGTTGTTCTGTTACAACTTTCGACTTTTAGCTTGAAGAGAAGTGAACGCTGCAGTGAGACGTTAGTGAAGACAGAACACGAGCGCCATAAATCATCCAGCATGTCCAAACATTGAGTGAGCCATGAACGTCTCCGTTTAGTCAGCAGCTCTCTGGGTTCTGACGGGATCATCAATTCTCAGAATGAAAGCAGGAAATAGATTAAAACATCACTTCAGTTATCGTCATATCTTTTCATTGTGAAACTGTATTACTGGAATCATGTTCGTTCTGCCCGAGTGGGCGCAAATAAAAACCACACAAACATGAGTCATGATGCCAGATACTGTAGTTCTTTGTATTTATATCCTCTTTAAACTAAACACTCAGGTGTATGACGCAGCCCCCCACAGTCACATACCTCCTACTGGGGCACGCACACACACACACACACACACATACACACACAAGCCAGAGATCAGGTTGTAATTACGGACGGATTACGGGGAAATGGCGGAGCTTTGGCGAGGTTAGGTGGTGGAGCTGTTCACACAGCTTAGTGGCCTGATCCTCTGTTTAGTGGAGGTGAAGACACTTTGTCATCCACACAGTGATAATCAACAGTCCCTGTACGCTTGCAGAGAGTAAACCTCACTCTTCTTCACGCGACCGACTAATGCAGCCAGGATGTCTTCGGACAAAGCATCGATGCGGCGACACAGTGTTGTTGGACGCGGGATCATGTCCAACTTTTTCGCTTCTCTCTCTCCAATCATACATTCCACCATCTCTTTCACATTGTGTTCCCTCTCCACCACCGCCTCTCCTTCTCCCTATTACGCAGACAGAATACTACCACAACACGCCGCCTGTCTCCGGCAGAAATGCGCTCATCCACGCACGGGAACAACACCGAGTTGTAATATATACCTCCATAACACCCGCCACTCTCGGCTCATACCTCCCCAGCAACGAGACACATCACCCGGTCACAATACCTCCAGAATATCCCCCGGGTGAAATCCGGGACTTGGTTTTATGGTTCCGAGTGGCGGCGCTCACCCGTTGGCGCTGGGACGCGAGGTCTCCAGCCGCCCCCGCCGCGAGGCACCCGACCGTCGGGTCTTCAGCCCTCGGAACAGGCCGCGGGGCAACAACTCGTGGGTGGCGGGTAGAGGCGAGGCAGATCACAGAAACATCATAAAGACGAGAGTACAGCAAAGATACGTTGATGAGAAACGTGTTTAATACGTCAAACACGAACGTCATCAGGGAGAAAATACGTTCATGGTAAAACGTAATTGAGAATGCATTTTAGTTTTGGGGGAACGTCATTTTTAGGAGACAGGACTGCACCATGAGACCTGAGACCACCATTACATCTTTCCTCTCGCACACCCCCTAGAGGCAGCTCGCGCACACTTTGGGAATCCCTGCTCTATATGAACCAGTCTCAGTCTAGTCCTGATCCTCTATATGAACCAGTCTCAGTCTAGTCCTGATCCTCTATGTGAACCAGTCTCAGTGTCCTGATCCTCTGTTTGAACAGTAAAGTTGTGCATGATAGATGATACTATAAGATTTCATGTTTTCATGTCCTGTTAAAACACATTACTCTTTTGTGCTTCCCTCATGTTTCACCCTCCTTGTGTTTTCTGCTCTAAGTAGAAAGAAACCGTCGACTGATCTTTACTCTCCGTCTTCTGTTCCCTTTAACCCTTCCTCGTCCTGTCTGCTCGCTGTTTTTCATTAAAACACGGGTCCATGCGGGCGGATAAACTGAGTCCTCTCTGGACTACAAACTGGATAATGAGACACGAGAACATCACCAGCAGACGGAGGGAAATCCCCTCAACTCCAGCACACCTCTACAAACACCACCGAGTGTGTGTGTGTTTACTCGTCTACATTCACGGCATGTCAGAGTGTGTGTAGTTGTGTGTCTCTGGCTCTAAATGTCTGTCTGCCTCTCCATCTGTCTTCCTCCATCACAGTTGGGAAATGTTGGGGTAAAACCGCTTCTCCTCCTCGAACTGAAGCTAAACGCTCCACAGTGATCCTCCCCGCTGGTCTCTAAAGAGCCTCGGATACAAAGTCCTGCATTCACAATCTAGCAAATGTAAAAGTGCAGAAGCATTAGCATGAAAATATACTGAAAGTACCAAAAGTGCACAGAACGCGCCGCAACAAAGCAACGTTACACGGAACATGACGCGAGGCAACGACGCAACGCGACGCAACAACGCAACGTTACACGGAACATGACGCGACGACGCAACGCGACGCAACGACACGAAGCAACAACGCAACGTTACACGGAACATGACGCGACGACGCAACGCGACGCAATGCGACGCAATGCGACGCAATGCGACGCAACGACACGAAGCAACAACGCAACGTTACACGGAACATGACGCGACGACGCAACGCGACGCAATGCGACGCAACGACACGAAGCAACAACGCAACGTTACACGGAACATGACGCGACGACGCAACGCGACGCAACGACACGAAGCAACAACGCAACGTTACACGGAACATGACGCGACGACGCAACGCGACGCGACACGAAGCAACAACGCAACGTTACACGGAACATGACGCGACGACGCAACGCGACGCAATGCGACGCAACGACACGAAGCAACAACGCAACGTTACACGGAACATGACGCAACGACACGCAACGACACGAAGCAACAACGCAACGTTACACGGAACATGACGCGACGACGCAACGCGACGACGCAACGCGACGACGCAACGCGACGACGCAACGCGACGACGCAACGCGACGACGCAACGCGACGACGCAACGCGACGACGCAACGCGACGACGCAACGCGACGACGCAACGCGACGACGCAACGCGACGACGCAACGCGACGACGCAACGCGACGACGCAACGCGACGACGCAACGCGACGACGCAACGCGACGACGCAACGCGACGACGCAACGCGACGACGCAACGACACGCAACGACACGCAACGACACGAAGCAACAACGCAACGTTACACGGAACATGACGCGACAACGCGACGCAACGACACGCAACGCGACGCAACGACACGCAACGCGACGCAACGACACGAAGCAACAACGCAACGTTACACGGAACATGACGCGACGACGCAACGCGACGCAACGTGACGCAACGCGACGCAGTGACACGAAGCAACAAAGCAACGTTACACGGAACATGATGCGACGCAACGACGCAACGCGACGCAACAACGCAACGTTACACGGAACATGACGCGACGCAACGACGCAACGACGCACCGCGACGCAACAACGCAACGTTACACGGAACATGACGCGATGCAACGACGCAACGCGACGCAACGTTACACGGAACATGACGCGACGACGCAACACGTTGTTGGTGTTTCCCTTATGAAGCTACTGTGTTGTTGGTGTTTCCCTCATGAAGCTACTGTGTTGTTGGTGTTTCCCTCATGAAGCTGCTGTGTTGTTGGTGTTTCCCTCATGAAGCTACTGTGTTGTTGGTGTTTCCCTCATGAAGCTGCTGTGTTGTTGGTGTTTCCCTCATGAAGCTACTGTGTTGTTGGTGTTTCCCTCATGAAGCTGCTGTGTTGTTGGTGTTTCCCTCATGAAGCTACTGTGTTGTTGGTGTTTCCCTCATGAAGCTGCTGTGTTGTTGGTGTTTCCCTCATGAAGCTACTGTGTTGTTGGTATTTCCCTCATGAAGCTGCTGTGTTGTTGGTGTTTCCCTCATGAAGCTGCTTTGTTGTTGGTGTTTCCATCATGAAGCTGCTGTGTTGTTGGTATTTCCCTCATGAAGCTGCTGTGTTGTTGGTGTTTCCCTCATGAAGCTACTGTGTTGTTGGTGTTTCCCTCATGAAGCTACTGTGTTGTTGGTGTTTCCCTCATGAAGCTACTGTGTTGTTGGTGTTTCCCTCATGAAGCTACTGTGTTGTTGATGTTTCCCTCATGAAGCTGCTGTGTTGTTGGTGTTTCCCTCATGAAGCTACTGTGTTGTTGGTGTTTCCCTCATGAAGCTACTGTGTTGTTGGTGTTTCCCTCATGAAGCTACTGTGTTGTTGGTGTTTCCCTCATGAAGCTACTGTGTTGTTGATGTTTCCCTCATGAAGCTGCTGTGTTGTTGGTGTTTCCCTCATGAAGCTGCTGTGTTGTTGGTATTTCCCTCATGAAGCTGCTGTGTTGTTGGTGTTTCCCTCATGAAGCTACTGTGTTGTTGGTGTTTCCCTCATGAAGCTACTGTGTTGTTGGCGTTTCCCTCATGAAGCTACTGTGTTGTTGGTGTTTCCCTCATGAAGCTACTGTGTTGTTGGTGTTTCCCTCATGAAGCTACTGTGTTGTTGGTGTTTCCCTCATGAAGCTACTGTGTTGTTGATGTTTCCCTCATGAAGCTGCTGTGTTGTTGGTGTTTCCCTCATGAAGCTACTGTGTTGTTGGTGTTTCCCTCATGAAGCTACTGTGTTGTTGGTGTTTCCCTCATGAAGCTACTGTGTTGTTGGTGTTTCCCTCATGAAGCTACTGTGTTGTTGATGTTTCCCTCATGAAGCTGCTGTGTTGTTGGTGTTTCCCTCATGAAGCTGCTGTGTTGTTGGTATTTCCCTCATGAAGCTACTGTGTTGTTGATGTTTCCCTCATGAAGCTACTGTGTTGTTGGTGTTTCCCTCATGAAGCTGCTGTGTTGTTGGTGTTTCCCTCATGAAGCTGCTGTGTTGTTGGTGTTTCCCTCATGAAGCTGCTGTGTTGTTGGTGTTTCCCTCATGAAGCTGCTGTGTTGTTGGTGTTTCCCTCATGAAGCTGCTGTGTTGTTGGTATTTCCCTCATGAAGCTGCTGTGTTGTTGGTGTTTCCCTCATGAAGCTGCTGTGTTGTTGGTGTTTCCCTCATGAAGCTGCTGTGTTGTTGGTGTTTCCCTCATGAAGCTGCTGTGTTGTTGGTGTTTCCATCATGAAGCTGCTGTGTTGTTGGTATTTCCCTCATGAAGCTGCTGTGTTGTTGGTGTTTCCATCATGAAGCTGCTGTGTTGTTGGTGTTTCCATCATGAAGCTGCTGTGTTGTTGGTATTTCCCTCATGAAGCTGCTTTGTTGTTGGTGTTTCCATCATGAAGCTGCTGTGTTGTTGGTATTTCCCTCATGAAGCTGCTGTGTTGTTGGTGTTTCCCTCATGAAGCTGCTGTGTTGTTGGTGTTTCCCTCATGAAGCTGCTGTGTTGTTGGTATTTCCCCGGGGTTGCACAGGAACCAGGGCTTCAGAGGACTGAAGACTGAGGCCTGTCATCTGTCATCTGATCAATCAGCCGTTCAGCCGTTGGTGCAGCTGCTTCAGTTATTACATCTCATCATTTATTGTACGGGACGGTAGTAACAGTGCAGCAGCTGCAGGATGGGTTTAGGGTTAGAGGTGTTACTGAAGGACGCATGTTACCGAATAAATAAGTCAACGTTGACTTCTGGTGTCACATGGGACACAAACAGAGGTCTGCTGGGTGAAAGTCTGGTGTTTTAGAGCCACTTGTCCACCTCGACCTCCTTCTTTATACTCCGTCACCTGTCCGGGTTCACCAGCACGTGGACTACAAACTGATTCCATGGGTCATCTGTGAACTCAAACCTATGGAACAGAACCTGTAGAACAGAACCTGTAGAACGAGGCCTTCAGGTGGACCCAGACCATGCAGCTGGTGTTGGTTGATGGTGGCGGAGGAAGAGGAGGCAGCTGCTCCTCAGACTTCCTCATCGGCTGCAGCGCTGCTGTTAAACTCTCGTCTCTCTGCTTCACTCACGTCTAACATGTCCTCCCGATCAACCTCCTCCTTCCATCTCCACGTCGGCCCTGAGCTCCTTCAGAGGCCGGCTGCGCAACTAACACACTAATTACCTGCAGCTTCTTGTTGAGCGTGTTAACATGCATTAATTAAGAGCTTGAGAAATGCCCCACGTCTCTGCACGTCATCAATTCATCTGTGCTTCATTGCGCTGCAGCTGTGAGAGATGGACAGGAAGCGTCTCACGGAGGTCCAACGGTGACCTGATGAAGAGCCGGTAGAGCCGTTAACGTGCTGCTGCTGCAGAGCCGTGGTGTCACAGAGGTTCTTCATTCACTCACAGCCTGCAGCAGCCGGCGCTCTCAACGTCTCTCTGTGAAACACGGGATCCTCATCCAACAGGACGTCAGCGCTGCTGAACTCATCAGTTCAAGGTGCTCAGAGAGGCGTTAACATCAGAGAGGAGCGAAGTGCTTCTAGTTCACGGCTTCTATCACTTTAGCTCCTCTTCTACGGTTCAGAGGGAAGTATTTCACATGTTAACACCAGAGGAATGCCAAGTAGAGGCTTAAACAACATGAGAAGTCTTATCTCGAGTCAGACTTTGTACTTTTCTGTCTTCTTTGTTTATTTCTTTCTATTTTGTTTTCTGCTACTTTAGTTAGTTTGTTTGTTTTTCTTTGTTTGTTTTCACATTGAAGATGAGCTAAACTCATAAAAGAACCATGTTATGGAATATAACCAGCAGCTTTGAGGCGGAGATGTTTGTGTTGGCCGATAGGGAACACGTGTTGTTCTGGAGCTCTAATGACTGCAATGAACAGGATGTCGCTGCATCTGATCTACGATGAAGAGGGGAACGTGTGTGAAAGTCTTTCTTTAAATAAAGCATCTGTTGCTGCTCGGCTCATTCATAAATGCATCTCACAAACACTCAGACGTCAGCGTTTCCTAAAAGCGTCGTAAAGAAATGATCGTAGAGTCACGAAGTCTTCTGTGACGAATCCAGAAACATAACGTACAAATCTACGAAGCTTTGAAGACGCGTGACTGGATCGCTGACGGTAAACTGCTCGCTGCATTTTCATAGAAAACATTCCAGCTGTGAAACATCATGATTTTTGCATAATTAATGAATAGAAGGAGCATCGGTCACCGGCGCTGTTGAGAGCCAGAGCTCCTCTGTGAGGCCGGCTTCAGCCTCGGACATGAACACGGAGCTGCAGAGGAAGAGACACCCGTGACCTCCTCTACCTCCTCGTCTCCTCGTCTACTTAAACAGGACATCTTCTTCCTTCAACTCCTCTCTTCTTCTTCTTGTTTTACAACGACGAACACGAATGTTGTGACGAGCTGAAGCAGAGACTCGTCCACTGGAGGATCTGCTGTTCTTCTTCATGACCAGTCGTTCTGGTGTTTGAGGCGTTGGTGCCTTGCTCAAAGGTAACCCGGCAGGAGGGAAAGAGCTCAGAGTTACTTTGACTAAAATGTAAAACACAGATTGTCCGTCTTGTTGTTTCGCTCCGAACAACTTCTTTTTCATTACGTTGCAAAACTTAAGTTCGGTTCAGGCAACAGAGCTGCGACCCTTCGGGACCCCGGTCTGCTGGGTGAGGGTCCTGTGTCTGTTGGACCGCCATCACTGGTCTCTGTGGACACCTAAGACCCCATCTCTGTCTCTGACTCTTGCTTAGTCTCGCGGATGCGCTTGATTTGCGTGTCCACCGCAAAAAACCATCCTGATTCATCCATCAACATTATTTGATTCCTGAGCAACAGGAAGAAAAGGACAAATGGTGTCTGTGTTCACTAGCTCCAGACTAACCCTTCATCTATACTGTGAAGACTGAAGAAGAGCTTTGATCAAGTTAATTCCATCTTCTTCAAGGCTGCTTTATTGTGAAACTCTGAAACGTTTAAATATAAACCTCCAGTTTCTCTGACCAATGACTGATCTCTTCTCATCTCAGAGGATCTTTGTCTCTTGAGTTGAACCCTTGAACAGAGTTTAGTTCTCCGGCTACTAAACTAAACAACATCTCGAAGTGAAGACACTTCCTATGAGATAGAGGACATAAAGAGACGTCCTCTCTTTGGACCGGTTGTATAATCTAGATCTTCAGATGCATCAACAGCGACGATGCTGATGGATGATAAAAAGGCCAGATGTTGTGATCCTCCACAGTCCTGATTAATAAAGTGTGCATGTCAGCCTCCGCTTTGTTTCATCCAATAAAGCAGAAGCGCTCCAATAAAACCAGACTTGGACTCATGTGAAGATGAGTCCATCTGGGCGGTTAATGGTTGCACTGGTGCTGCTGGGTTTAACTGGACCGTAGAGTCTAAATACCTGACAGTGACAGAGAGGACTGTGATGTGTCCCACAGTATCTGAGGGTCTGGTGTGTCGTTACGGTCTCTCCTCTGACTCGAGCCTTCGCCGTGGAGACGCTTTGATGCGATTGGCTCGGCCCTCGGTGTGACCGTTAGCCGGCGGAGACGGCGAAGAACAGACGAGTGAAAGTGCGAGAGTCGACCAGAGAGTTTAACATCGAGGCGACAGCGGTGATTCGTCCTGACGGGACACGTGAGGACGGAATACCGAGAGACAATCGGCCGTCTGCACCTAAAACATACAAAATGACCCACCGCACAGATGAACTGGACTCTCAATTAGGTTTCAACCACAGACTGCACTTAAGAAGTCACCAACACGCCACCCATTGGTTTGTGGACGTTTGGCATTTTCACCGTCGTCATTGTGGTTTTTGACCATCACCATGTTGTTTTTGACCATCACCATTGTTGGGGTCTGGCGCCACCTCCTGACTGGCTGAGCTCCTCACATGTTTTCCTTCCTCACAAAAGCTGACCTGAGATCAGAGCGTCATCTGCCCAGATGACCACACCTCCCGGCTCCGGCCAAACCTGATATCAACCCTCCATTGGCCAAGAAAATGCCCCCGCTGTGTCTGAGACCTGGCTTATAAGCACTAGCACAGCGAGTTTCTTCCTCTTCGTGCCGGACTCGTCCAGGCCACCAGAAGGTCCATCAGCCTCTCCAGCATCACGCTGGCAACCGAAGGCCACGAGGAAGCTAAGGCCTCAACCCTCATCAAATCCTGTCAGGTCACAAGCCATTTCGCTGGTCGAAACAACCGTGTTCTATTCTGAGTAAGGCCCTTATCCCGCGAGAACGAATCACTTCCGCGATCCGTTCTCCGCTTTTTCTTTTTGTGTACACATTCCGGCAGAAGGATCACGACTAAGCCTCACTCCTCTACTGACCGATGATTCCCGGGAAGGACGTACGGACCACGTCGCCTCAACCGAAGTTAAATCATCCTCTCTGCAGCGAGGACAGATCACGTCTGCGTTTGCTCCAGAGCGAGCTACGCCACGACGGACCGAAACAGCGCCAGCTGCAAAGCCGCGCTGACCAGCCCCCCCCCCAGTCCCTCGAGGAACGGACAATTCCTCCACGGACACTGACCCCTGTGCATCGAAGCTTCTCCAAAGTAAGAGTTCATGGCGTCTGGGCATAGCTTAGCATTAGCTTAGCATTAGCTTAATATAGCTTTTTCATTTGTGTGTTGATATTCCCGTATCCTGTTTGTGTTAAGACACGGTCGCGTTATACTGTGCGATTGCGCAACCATCGCGGACCCCGGAGCTCCGCTGTATTGTGTACTTAACTCCTGTAACTGTCTGCATTAGATCCGTCGCTGCGAGTGAATGAAGAGTTTGTGTATTATCACTCAAAAGGGGTGATCAGGAAGCAATACGCTCATCTCACCGCAGTGATAAAGATCTGTTTGTTTGGGGATTATTATTATTTTATTTCATTTTGTTCTTGCTCTATTTCCTTGAATCGACTCTGTGAGTGAAGTGTGGAATCGCGGCTATCGTGCATAAGTGTCGTCAGTTCGCGACGCGACAACGGCAGCTTGTGTAAGATATGATCAGCGATCCTCACTCTCACTACAACGCGGCACCGCACAGCAGCTTTGATTCCTCTCCCTGCCTCTTTTTATTTCTCTTGTTTTCCGTAACTTACATACACATAGAGCTCCGGCTGATTGTGGGTGAACCTCTCGCCTATTGTCCCAACACACGTGCTGCGCCGACACACGTGATCACACCCAGCTATCTGCCCCCACCATTGTGTCTAGGTCACTCGACTCCGCCATCTTGGTTTGTAGTTTTTAGCTGTTGTTCTTTAAGGCCCCTCCCTTTTTACACACGTAACTACACACAGCCTCCCCCTCCGCCATTTTGTCTAAGTCACTCGACTCCGCCATCTTGGTTTGTAGTTCTCGACTGTAGTTTTAAGACCCCCCTTCCTTTTCACACACATAGACCCACACACACACACACACACACACATACTTGCATACATACATCCTCACCTATTTTATTCATTTGTTTAGGTATTAGGCACATAAAATTGTATGATAGCGTTTGTTGGTTGTGATATTAAGTGATCTGATCATTTGTTATTTTGATTTAATAAACTCTGTTATATTTTAAAGAGCAGTCGTTTGTGATTCCTTGTGCATATGTGGGTAATAAGAACTGGATGTAGTAGCCCGTGTACGAACTTAAACCTTCACTGTCACTTCGAATGTGTAGTCGTACCCGACTATTGACATTACGAGTGGCCACTAATTATGAGACTTAGTTTATCGTTTGGTTATTAGTCCCTGTTCACAGGGTGGTGCCCGTTGTTATTAATAATCATTAATAATCGTTACTTACATTAATAATTCTATTGATGTCAAGAATTCAGTTTCTTAAATGCTGATAACCCAAACATGCTCCTTTAGTTCCCAACACCATGTTGTTTTTGACCATCACCATGTTGTTTTTAACCATCACCATGTTGTTTTTAACCATCACCATGTTGTTTTTGACCATCACCATGTTGTTTTTAACCATCACCATGTTGTTTTTGACCATCACCATGTTGTTTTTAACCATCACCATGTTGTTTTTAACCATCACCATGTTGTTTTTAACCATCACCATGTTGTTTTTGACCATCACCATGTTGTTTTTGACCATCACCATGTTGTTTTTAACCATCACCATGTTGTTTTTAACCATCACCATGTTGTTTTTGACCATCACCATGTTGTTTTTAACCATCACCATGTTGTTTTTGACCATCACCATGTTGTTTTTAACCATCACCATGTTGTTTTTAACCATCACCATGTTGTTTTTAACCATCACCATGTTGTTTTTGACCATCACCATGTTGTTTTTGACCATCACCATGTTGTTTTTAACCATCACCATGTTGTTTTTAACCATCACCATGTTGTTTTTGACCATCACCATGTTGTTTTTGACCATCACCATGTTGTTTTTAACCATCACCATGTTGTTTTTGACCATCACCATGTTGTTTTTAACCATCACCATGTTGTTTGTAACCATCACCATGTTGTTTTTGACCATCACCATGTTGTTTTTAACCATCACCATGTTGTTTTTAACCATCACCATGTTGTTTTTGACCATCACCATGTTGTTTTTAACCATCACCATGTTGTTTTTGACCATCACCATGTTGTTTTTAACCATCACCATGTTGTTTGTAACCATCACCATGTTGTTTTTGACCATCACCATGTTGTTTTTAACCATCACCATGTTGTTTTTAACCATCACCATGTTGTTTTTGACCATCACCATGTTGTTTTTAACCATCACCATGTTGTTTTTAACCATCACCATGTTGTTTTTGACCATCACCATGTTGTTTTTAACCATCACCATGTTGTTTTTAACCATCACCATGTTGTTTTTAACCATCACCATGTTGTTTTTAACCATCACCATGTTGTTTTTAACCATCACCATGTTGTTTTTAACCATCACCATGTTGTTTTTAACCATCACCATGTTGTTTTTGACCATCACCATGTTGTTTTTAACCATCACCATGTTGTTTTTAACCATCACCATGTTGTTTTTGACCATCACCATGTTGTTTTTAACCATCACCATGTTGTTTTTAACCATCACCATGTTGTTTTTAACCATCACCATGTTGTTTTTAACCATCACCATGTTGTTTTTAACCATCACCATGTTGTTTTTAACCATCACCATGTTGTTTTTAACCATCACCATGTTGTTTTTAACCATCACCATGTTGTTTTTGACCATCACCATGTTGTTTTTAACCATCACCATGTTGTTTTTAACCATCACCATGTTGTTTTTGACCATCACCATGTTGTTTTTGACCATCACCATGTTGTTTTTAACCATCACCATGTTGTTTTTGACCATCACCATGTTGTTTTTAACCATCACCATGTTGTTTTTTTACCATTGCCATCTTGGTTATTGACCATCGCCATCTTTTATATTTTTACAGTTAACAGTTTGGTGTTGCCTGCAGCAGTATTATCAATAACACTACTTGGG
>JAFEUB010000514.1:65000-75000 GCA_024529925.1 Ophthalmolycus amberensis
GGGCAAAGCTGCAAGCTAGCTACTTAGCAGGGGGGGGGGGGGGGGGGGGGCGAGAGACAGAGAGAGAGACAGAGAGAGAGACACTGAGAGACAGAGAGAGAGACACTGAGAGACAGAGAGAGAGACAGAGAGAGAGACACAGAGAGACAGAGAGAGAGACACTGAGAGAGACACTGAGAGACAGAGAGAGAGACACTGAGAGAGACACTGAGGACAGAGAGAGAGACAGAGAGAGAGACACAGAGAGACAGAGAGAGAGACACCGAGAGAGACACTGAGAGACAGAGAGAGAGACACTGAGAGAGACAGAGAGAGAGACACTGAGAGAGACACTGAGGACAGACGTCAGACACATATCTGAGTCCTGACTCTGTGGACGTGTCTCCCTGTTCTGTGCCCACATGTCTCACACCCTGTTGGACAAATAGACACATCAATCCCTGAGTGTGTGTGTGTGTTCACTCAGGTTACTGACACATTAAACACAGAGAGCAGCTCAGGTCTGTCACAAGGAAATAGGGATAGTTGGGACAATTGGGACAGGAGGACAGCTACAGTTAAGACAGTTGGGACAGGGTGACATTTGGGATAGGCGGACAGTTGGGACGGGAGGACAGTTGGGACGGGAGAAAAGTTGGGACGGGAGGACAGGGGGATAGTTGGGACAAGAGGAAAGTTGGGAGTAGGGGACAGTTGGGACATGGACTGAACATAAAGACATTCTGTATCTGAGACTAAATGAGCATCAATCAAAGTGGAGCTGAAGTCAACGTCTCCATGACAACTGAACAAACTCCGTCCTCAGATGAAGACCATGTGAAGCGGTTCAAAGGTCCGGAAACAGAAGACGACAACAACGCTCCCACGTACATGTGGTCCTTTAAGTCCCAGCATGCATTGCACCCGAGGGTGCAGCAGTTCGTGGGCTGCATCCGTCGCTGCCTTGCACACGGGCTCGAGGCAGCGACAGAGTGAGTGAGTGAGTGAGTGAGTGAGTGAGTGTGTGTGTGTGTTCCTACCTGAGTTCAGCAGCTCCTGCTCCATCACTCCACACCCCAGCACCTCCATCCAGTCACCCTGGAAACGCACCTCCATCTCAAAGGAGGGGTGAGTGAAGGGGAAGTAACAGTCGACCCACCGCACCTCCAGATCTGAGAGGAGGAGGAGGAGGAGGAGGAGGTTGATGACAATGAAGAAGAAGAGAAGACGTGGAAGAAAGAAAATGAAGAGGAGTAAGAGGAGGATTTTAGTGAAGTGAAAAGCTAAAACCCTCTCACGCATGAAGTCTCAGGTGTTCTCACCTTGTCCGAACAGATGAGTGACGAGTCGAGTCAGAGTGTGTTTCAGGTTGAACTCCAGCAGCTTCACGGCCTCCAGAGAGTGAGTTTCCTGTTTCTGAGGCGACCGCCGGCCTCCAGCCTCAAACAGGGACAGATCGTCACCGTGCTGCACCTTGGAGAACAGCTGGAGACACACAGGACACATCTGGAGCTTGACGACGCTACTAGACCAGGGCTGGGCGGTATACCGGTTTCGATTTCCCTTATGATATGAATTTATCATATACCGTCATACAGCCGAAACAACTTCCGTCGCTCTTCAACAGGCAGCAAAATATATTGTTCGCCGCTA
Source organism: Ophthalmolycus amberensis (assembly GCA_024529925.1). Lineage (NCBI taxonomy): Eukaryota > Metazoa > Chordata > Actinopteri > Perciformes > Zoarcidae > Ophthalmolycus > Ophthalmolycus amberensis. Next base: position 66,633 of record JAFEUB010000514.1, read on the forward strand.
GGAGTGCTACAGACAGAGCTAGTCCTCTCAGCTGTGTTGAGAGGGAACCCTACTCATGGTTTACTTTATAACAACAATGAACAACCCACAACTAACGCTCTTTAACAGGGCAAAACACCACGACACAACAGTTTGTGACAGATAAACAATCTCTAGCACTAATAATTGTACATTTATAAAATTTCACCGCCGAACTGCATGCTGGGTAAAGCTCGCTAACAACAGTCTGCTACTAGACATACTAGACGTCGCTACTAGACACACATCTGGAGCTTCACATCGCTACTAGACAGACATCTGGAGCTTCACATCGCTACTAGACAGACATCTGGAGCTTCACATCGCTACTAGACAGACATCTGAGCTTCACATCGCTACTAGACACACATCTGGAGCTTCACATCGCCACTAGACACACATCTGGAGCTTCACATCGCTACTAGACAGACATCTGAGCTTCACATCGCTACTAGACACACATCTGGAGCTTCACATCGCCACTAGACACACATCTGGAGCTTCACATCGCTACTAGACAGACATCTGGAGCTTCACATCGCTACTAGACACACATCTGGAGCTTCACATCGCTACTAGACACACATCTGGAGCTTCACATCGCCACTAGACACACATCTGGAGCTTCACATCGCTACTAGACAGACATCTGGAGCTTCACATCGCTACTAGACAGACATCTGGAGCTTCACATCGCTACTAGACACACATCTGGAACTTCACATCGCTACTAGACACACATCTGGAGCTTCACATCGCTACTAGACACACATCTGGAGCTTCACATCGCCAGTAGACACACATCTGGAGCTTCACATCGCTACTAGACAGACATCTGGAGCTTCACATCGCTACTAGACACACATCTGGAGCTTCACATCGCTACTAGACAGACATCTGGAGCTTCACATCGCTACTAGACACACATCTGGAGCTTCACATCGCCTACTAGACACACATCTGGAGCTTCACATCGCTACTAGACAGACATCTGGAGCTTCACATCGCTACTAGACACACATCTGGAGCTTCACATCGCTACTAGACACACATCTGGAGCTTCACATCGCTACTAGACAGACATCTGGAGCTTCACATCGCTACTAGACACACATCTGGAGCTTCACATCGCTACTAGACACACATCTGGAGCTTCACATCGCTACTAGACAGACATCTGGAGCTTCACATCGCTACTAGACACACATCTGGAGCTTCACATCGCTACTAGACAGACATCTGGAGCTTCACATCGCTACTAGACACACATCTGGAGCTTCACATCGCTACTAGACACACATCTGGAGCTTCACATCGCTACTAGACACACATCTGGAGCTTCACATCGCTACTAGACACACATCTGGAGCTTCACATCGCTACTAGACACACATCTGTTTGTGGATATGACGACAGATTTATGTGGACAGAGAAGAGGAGGAGGCAGATTAACGTCATCTCCAGAGCTGGCTAGTTAGCTAGCTAGCTTATCAATGTAGCATTAAATCATGGTGGAATTAGAAAGCTAGCTAAGTGACTAGCATTCCGCTGGTTGGCTTGCTGGTTCCACCATGCTTTAATGCTACACAGGTTACAGAAGATAAGCTCGGCATCAAACCTCCTCTCCATCTCTCTACTAGCTTAGCTTAGCCTTCTGCTAACGTACGACTTCTCTACCTCGTGGTTGGAGAAGAGTCGGACTCCCTCCATCTGGTGGAAGACGGGGTAGTGGCTGGCGTCGATCTCGTCCCGCCTGTAGACGTCTCCGGCCAATAAGAAGGCGTCGAGCCCGGAGCTCACCAGCTCCCTCTGGTGGGCGGAGGTGTGAGCGCGGAGCATCGTTTTCCTGGAACCAGTGACTTTAGTTCAGTGACAGGTTCCTGATATAAACTAGATCCATGTGATCGATCACATCGATAGATCGTTGGTTTGGAAAATGTACTTGTTGCATTAAAGTAGATGTTTCAAACACAGACATTCTTTTACATTTCAAAGACAACAAGTTGATATTATTTACTGCACGAAGATTAGAATACTAAAGATGAGAATTCTTCTGTACTGTTATTACATAAAGATTAGAATACTTCTGTACCGTTATTACATAAAGATTAGAATACTTCTGTACTGTTATTACATAAAGATTAGAATACTTCTGTACTGTTATTACATAAAGATGAGAATACTTCTGTACCGTTATTACATAAAGATTAGAATACTTCTGTACTGTTATTACATAAAGATGAGAATACTTCTGTACTGTTGTTACATAAAGATGAGAATACTTCTGTACCGTTATTACATAAAGATTAGAATACTTCTGTAGTGTTATTACATAAAGATGAGAATACTTCTGTACCGTTATTACATAAAGATGAGAATACTTCTGTACCGTTATTACATAAAGATTAGAATACTTCTGTACTGTTATTACATAAAGATGAGAATACTTCTGTACTGTTATTACATAAAGATGAGAATACTTCTGTACTGTTATTACATAAAGATTAGAATACTTCTGTACCGTTATTACATAAAGATTAGAATACTTCTGTACTGTTATTACATAAAGATTAGAATACTTCTGTACTGTTATTACATAAAGATGAGAATACTTCTGTACTGTTATTACATAAAGATTAGAATACTTCTGTACCGTTATTACATAAAGATTAGAATACTTCTGTACTGTTATTACATAAAGATTAGAATACTTCTGTACCGTTATTACATAAAGATTAGAATACTTCTGTACTGTTATTACATAAAGATGAGAATACTTCTGTACCGTTATTACATAAAGATGAGAATACTTCTGTACCGTTATTACATAAAGATTAGAATACTTCTGTACTGTTATTACATAAAGATTAGAATACTTCTGTACCGTTATTACATAAAGATTAGAATACTTCTGTACTGTTATTACATAAAGATTAGAATACTTCTGTACCGTTATTACATAAAGATTAGAATACTTCTGTACTGTTATTACATAAAGATGAGAATACTTCTGTACTGTTATTACATAAAGATGAGAATACTTCTGTACCGTTATTACATAAAGATTAGAATACTTCTGTACTGTTATTACATAAAGATGAGAATACTTCTGTACCGTTATTACATAAAGATTAGAATACTTCTGTACTGTTATTACATAAAGATTAGAATACTTCTGTACCGTTATTACATAAAGATTAGAATACTTCTGTACTGTTATTACATAAAGATGAGAATACTTCTGTACTGTTATTACATAAAGATGAGAATACTTCTGTACCGTTATTACATAAAGATTAGAATACTTCTGTACTGTTATTACATAAAGATGAGAATACTTCTGTACCGTTATTACATAAAGATGAGAATACTTCTGTACCGTTATTACATAAAGATTAGAATACTTCTGTACTGTTATTACATAAAGATTAGAATACTTCTGTACTGTTATTACATAAAGATGAGAATACTTCTGTACTGTTATTACATAAAGATTAGAATACTTCTGTACCGTTATTACATAAAGATTAGAATACTTCTGTACTGTTATTACATAAAGATTAGAATACTTCTGTACTGTTATTACATAAAGATGAGAATACTTCTGTACTGTTATTACATAAAGATTAGAATACTTCTGTACCGTTATTACATAAAGATTAGAATACTTCTGTACTGTTATTACATAAAGATTAGAATACTTCTGTACTGTTATTACATAAAGATTAGAATACTTCTGTACTGTTATTACATAAAGATGAGAATACTTCTGTACCGTTATTACATAAAGATTAGAATACTTCTGTACTGTTATTACATAAAGATGAGAATACTTCTGTACCGTTATTACATAAAGATTAGAATACTTCTGTACTGTTATTACATAAAGATTAGAATACTTCTGTACCGTTATTACATAAAGATTAGAATACTTCTGTACTGTTATTACATAAAGATGAGAATACTTCTGTACTGTTATTACATAAAGATGAGAATACTTCTGTACCGTTATTACATAAAGATTAGAATACTTCTGTACTGTTATTACATAAAGATGAGAATACTTCTGTACCGTTATTACATAAAGATTAGAATACTTCTGTACTGTTATTACATAAAGATGAGAATACTTCTGTACTGTTATTACATAAAGATGAGAATACTTCTGTACCGTTATTACATAAAGATTAGAATACTTCTGTACTGTTATTACATAAAGATGAGAATACTTCTGTACCGTTATTACATAAAGATTAGAATACTTCTGTACTGTTATTACATAAAGATTAGAATACTTCTGTACTGTTATTACATAAAGATGAGAATACTTCTGTACTGTTATTACATAAAGATGAGAATACTTCTGTACTGTTATTACATAAAGATTAGAATACTTCTGTACTGTTATTACATAAAGATGAGAATACTTCTGTACTGTTATTACATAAAGATGAGAATACTTCTGTACCGTTATTACATAAAGATTAGAATACTTCTGTACTGTTATTACATAAAGATGAGAATACTTCTGTACTGTTATTACATAAAGATGAGAATACTTCTGTACTGTTATTACATAAAGATGAGAATACTTCTGTACTGTTATTCCATAAAGATGAGAATACTTCTGTAGTTGTACTTGTACTGAGGTCGGCTTCTGAATGCAGGGCTTCTGCTTGTGAGGGAGTATTGCTACATAGTTGTGTTGGTACCTTTACTTCAGTAAATGATCAGAGTACTTCTATTTACGTGTCTTCTGAGTAAATTGAACAGGTGCAAAAGTCTTTATTGATATTAATTCATGTTGATTCCAAACACAGAGAAAAGAACGTCACTACAGAAGAGATGCATTGTGGGTGGTGAGTGGCGTCACTCACCTGTTCAGGTAGTAGTTATCGCCTCGCTTCCTGCTGGGGTGGCCGGGCGGGATCAGCAAGCTGTCAATCAAACCACGTTCTCATTAGAGATAAGAAGCGTCTCTCTGTGACAGCGCGTGTTAACATCAGATCAACCAATCAGTGACGAGCTGCTGACCTGTCAAAGTTCTGCTCCACGGTCACCACGGGGCTCAGGTTGTCATGGACGGAGAAGAGCGGGTTGCCCCAGCGACCGATGTAAGAACTGTGGACGGATGAGCAGAGTAAACAAACAAACAAACAAACAAATAAACCTTTGTACACTTCAAAATAAAAGTCCTGCTCCTCTAGAACCAGAACCATGATGACTAGAAGTAGAGAGAACTAGAACACGTCTTTAGTGAGAATAACACAGTTATGATGACATCATTAAAAAAGAGTTGCATTTATTTGATCATTTATTTTACAAAAACTGGAAAACAATAGAAAAAAAAACATGGAGTCTCTACGTGTTATTAAACTTTTCACATGTTTCCAGCTTCTCTCCTCTCCTCTCTCCTCTCCTCTCCGCTCCTCTCCGCTCCTCTCCTCTTCGCTCCTCTCCTCTCTCCCTCCTCTCCTTCCTCTCTCTCTCTCCTCTCCTGTCCTTCCTTCCTCTCTCCTCTCTCCTCCCCTACTCTCCCCTCTCCCCTCCTCTCTCCTCTCTCCTCCTCTCCCCTCTCTCCTCCCCTCCCCTCTCTCTCCCCTCTCTCTCTCCTGTCCTTCCTTCCTCTCTCCTCCCCTACTCTCCCCTCTCCCCTCCTCTCCCCTCTCTCCTCCCCTCCCCTCTCTCTCCCCTCTCTCTCTCCTGTCCTTCCTTCCTCTCTCCTCCCCTACTCTCCCCTCTCCCCTCCTCTCTAGCAAGCTAGCTAGCTAGCTAGCTTGCTAATTCCACCGTTCTTTCATGCTACACTGGTTACAGAAATTGAGCGGATTTGGGAGAATTCTCTGGTGGTAAAAAAAAGTTATGAGTTTACGAGTATTGGTGCTCCAAATTTTGGTAGTTACGAGTTGATAGTATCAAAACAAGATGGAGGACATCTCCTTCACTCAATGCGTACCTGTAGAAGTGAGCTTTGATTCGCTCCTTGATCAGCCACAGAGGATGATGGGATTGGTTGTGGAGGTTGCGGCCGACCGTGGCCAAGATCCTCGGTGTGACGTTGGTGAAGTCGTCGCGGGGGTGGGAGCGGCCCAACACCTCCACCGAGTCCTGACCAATCGCGGGCTGAGGGGCGGGGCCGTCCGTGCTGAGGCGTCTGCATGCCGCTGCGCCGCCATTGGCCAAGAGGGTTGACAGGCAGCAACGATGGAGCAGAGGGAGGTGCGGGCACTGTAGGAGGGGGAGGAGCCTCATGATGATTTGTCCATGGAGCTGGAAAGACATTAGAAAGACAGATTGTATTATAATATCCAGACATAAATGTGAAGCCAAAGCTTCATGTGTTAAAGCTGCATTCTCTCTAGTGACCACCAGGGGGCGACTCCTCTGGTTGTATAGAAGTCTATGAGAAAATGACTCTACTTCTCTCTTGATTTATTCCCTCAGTAAACATTGTAAACATGAGTTTATGTCTCAATCTCTAGTTTCAAGTCTTCTTCAATACAGCATGATGTTCATTTAGTACATTATGGTCCATTTAGAGTCACACAGACCATAAAGCAGGGGATGCTTTAGGGTCTACTTATGAAGACGTGGCGAATGTGTTTGCAGATAGTTTCCTACTGACAGCCGTTACAGATCAACATGATGATTCACGAGGAGTCTTTGTCTTTGTGTCTCCTGATGATTTACGGTCCAGCATTCTCTCTCTGTTTTTGGTCTCCACCTCCTCCCGAGCTGCTAAATGCTCCACCATGTTCACCAGCTCGTCTCTGACCGTCTGATGCTGGTCACTCATCAGATTTATCATCTCAGTGGGCAAAAAGACGAGCAGGATGTTAATCACAGCCGGTCGTAAAAAAAACAAAAAAGCCAGCAGCTTCTCAGTGGAGGTCAATGGAGGTGAGACACATTAGTTTATAAATCGCAAGAAAATGGGCAAAACATCAGACTGAGGAAAAAAAGGTGAGCTCAATCACTTTGTCTCATCTGTCTCATCCGTCTCTCTCTCTCTGTCCTTTTCCTTCTTTCCATCATTCAACCTCTGACAGGAGACGAGACAATCGCCCTTTCATCTGTCCCCCTCAAATATTTGTACCACACACACACACACACACACACACACAACAAGACAAAAGGGCTGTAGCATTGCAGTGGCATTGCAGCAAAATGGATTATTGTTCCTCAATCCAGCTTTTACCTCTTGCTGCTGGTGTCTCTCACACACACACACACACACACACACACATGATTTAAGTTAAGGGGACCTTATCGTCCCACCAAAAACAGGTAGTCCCCACGATGTGACTGTGTGATCTGATTCATGTCCCCATAAGGCAGGTAAAACACCCACACACACACTGGTTTGTGGGTAAAGGGACATCTGAAGGTCATTTTGACTTTAACGGGAACATAAAAGTACATCGAGACATCATTTTTGAGCTGACACGGCAGTAAAAGCACACAGTGACCCCTAGAGGCCACAGTGAGAACTACACCCCATAATAAGACGATACCGTTGGACAAACTATACAACTTACTCACTTTCTTTTTTTGGTGAAATTGAAAAAGCTTCCTCTGAAAAGCATTAATATGTTCGGATAAGGTCAAAGTTGTTTGTCTTGCGTACAGAGTTCATCATTTGTCCGGAGACAGGCTCCGGAGGAAAAGGTCAGAACAGACACGAGTCCTCTGCAGAGCGCCGGCGTGTTAACGGGGTTTCCTGCAGGGCTTCACTGTGGAGGCCAACGTGGAACAAGGACCAACTGATTACTGCAGATTACTACACTGTCATGAAAGAAAGTCACTGACAGAGGGTGTGTGTGTGTGTGTGAGTGTGTGAGAGTGTGTGTGTGTGTGAGAGTGTGTGTCCGTCTGTCCGCGGCTCATCCCTCACACAACTGGATCCATCAGTCTGATATCTTCTGTGCTTGTTAATGTGTTTGCTCAAGAACCTCTCCAGGTTGCAGTGATTCACACTTTTTTTTTAGATTTTTGCTATTTTAGCTTTTGTACCTTGAATAATCTCAAGATGTAAACAATCTTGTAAAGATCAAAGAAAATCACATTTTAATAACTGCGATCACAAAAGATCTGCGACAGCCAGAGCAGTTGAGAAACGTCCGCCGGGCTGGAAAAGGTGAAGCAGCCCTTCGTCTTCATTGTGCATGATGAGAAAAGGTCACATGACATTTCCAGTGGAGACAGAGATAAATAACTATATTTTATTAAGCTTAAGTACCAACTTCTCATTTAATCTCCTTGAATTTGACTGAAAGATGAAACAACAAGAACTGCTGTCTGTAAATATAATATATATACAAAATACAAAATAATATTTAGGAAGCAGAAA
>JAFEUB010000514.1:80000-115000 GCA_024529925.1 Ophthalmolycus amberensis
AGATGATAGGAAAGGAAACAAGGAGACAAAGAGGACAGCAGAGGAGACGAGGAGAGAAGATGAGGAAAGGAAACAAGGAGACAAAGAGGACAGCAGAGGAGACGAGGAGAGAAGATGAGGAAAGGAGAGGAAAGGAAACAAGGAGTTGAGAGGTGATAAGGAGAGGATAGAAAAGGAGACAAGAGGAGAGGAAACTATTGTAAAGTAAACAACGGCATGGGAGCATAGCTTAAAGAAGAGGAGGAGGAGGAGGAGGAAGAGCAGGAGGAGTGTCTGACATGATGAAGAAGAAGGGACGTTTTATGGTCGGAGGAGAAAAGTGCCGAGGCTGCAGCTCTCTGCCACCCAGCAGCTCCACACACACACACACACACACACACACACACACACACACACACACACACACACACACACACACACACACACACACACACACACACACACACACACACACACACACACACACACACACACACACACACACACACACACACACACACACACACACACACACACACACCACCAGGAGGACGAGGACCGACCGGCCCATCGATCCCTCAGAGACGCCGTCCCTCAGCGTCTCTGAGGGACGGCGGAGGACAGACCTGAATCAATCATCCTCTCACAGCTCACTTTCTCTCAGCACCCGGAGGACCGACACACGATGTAGACGAGGCACAACGTTCAAGGGAACTGTGCTGTGTTGTCCTGAAACCAGAGCGCCACGCTCCAGAGCTTCTCACTCACATACAGACGGAAGACGATTAGTTACGGGACCAATAGTCACAGCAGTTGAAAGGACACATCGGTCCATGAGGTTGGGAGGAAACCGGAGAAAACAACCGACACAGAGGAGAAGACCCGGTTCACCCCGAACACCTGCCGATCACAGGCTGACAAGCATCCGCGCTGACGTTCACACCGGTACGGGACATCTAGAGCCTGCACCTCTCTGCACCGACGCAGGAGAACACGCAGGACCGGGAACCAGACCGGGAACCAGACCCGCATCCCTCCTGGTGTTAAAGCAGCAGAACCAACCACACCCTGTTACAGTGTGTTCGTTACAGTATGTTACATGATGTATACTGCATTACTGTGCTCACATAAACACATGCAGCACACCGCTGTGGTCTGTTGGACCAACCAGCAGCAGTTCAGTACCGGCTGAAGCTACCAGACGTCTCACAGAGAACCATGAATATTTCACATGCAGTTTTTCCGGCTCAGTGAGATCAGACGGAGAGCTTTTACTGCAGCGGGTCAGAGGGAACGTCAGCGTGTTGACAGGAGAGCTAAGAGCTCAGAGACGGCGTCTCATTGGTTGTTGTGTGGTGACGCTACATTACAGCTCTGCGTCAGTAACACCGTACGTCTGACCTGTTCACCAACACGGAGCCATTGTTGGTCCTCGGAACGTTTGTTAGAATCTTTTGACAGTAAAAAGTAAGATTGAATATTTGAGTTGAGTCAGACAGAAGAAGTCGTTTCTTCAGTTTAAATATCAGATTACAGGAGAAGATGATCTCCAGACCAATCGCTGATTAAATGAGCGGCTTCTTTAAATGCTGGGTGTTCCTGAACACAACACAATGCATCGGTCTGTGAGAGAGACCGAAGCTCAGAACAGACGAAACGGAGCAACATGAAGCAGCTCTGCTCTTCAACCTGACCAACCAAATACATCAGAAGCTGGTTTCAAACCTCCTCTGTACCAGCAGATGAGCTGTTGGAGCTCTGGGCTTCATGCAGGAACAGAAAGGAACAGAGTTCTCCTTCAGAACCCGGAGCGGTTCAGAACGGAGAGAAGACTTTTTAACAAGTTTTAAGAAAAATAAAAGAAGGAAGCAGGTGAGCGTCGTGTTGAGAAGTAGTCGTGAGCAGAGTGAGAGGACGATAGCTGATCTACTTCACCCATATTCACCCGCCCGCACTCTCTCGGCCTTCTGTCACGATGTAAGACCCGTGGTGACCGAGCCTTTCAGCCTCTGGAATGCTCTGCCTGCAACTCTACGCCTGTGAATACTTTCAAAAAACAGCTCAAAACCACCTTTCTAGGCTGGGTTTGAGTAAAAACCCATGTCCTAGACCTGCTCTAAAAATATGTTTTCATTTTTATTTTTTCTCTGTGTGTGTAACTTATTGACCCTCTGGTCACATTGTGTTTTTATGCTTTTAAATGTCTGCTCTGTTAAGCACTTTGTGCTTTTCTGTCTGTGAAAAGCACTCTATAAATAAATAGCATTATTATATTTATTATTATTATTATGAAAGGCTGGTATATCCTACTTCACCTCCCTCACGTCTCTCTGCCTCCTCCAGCTGATATTCAAACAAAGAGGTGAAGCAACGCCGGACTGACTCCATCAAATCTACAAACTAATTTACAGAAAGTCTGCAAAAGAAAAGGTTCACTTCTGTGTAAACGAGCACAACCTGCTTGATGGAGACAAACAGCTGCTGCAGTGGATCTGAGTCACGCTCTCCAGCGCAGTCGATCACATGTCTGCGTGACGGACTTCACACTGTTCATAAGTCTACATGTGGTCCATGAAGAGGTCTGTGTAGAACACAGACTCCATCAGACTGGCTGCTTCATGCCTTCCTGTAACCTTCCGTCGGGTCCTCGGAGAAGCCGACACGCTCTGCTGCCTCCTTATTAGCAGCGGGATGTTTGGTTCTCTCAGCTTTAACCGACCTCGTACAAAGGCAGGAGGAGACTCTGCAGGGGTGGAAACTTTCTGAGAACCGTCGAGTTCCCGCAGGTCATGAAAGATGAATTTAGATGCTGAAGTGTGAGGAGTGAAACATTCTGGTGCTTCTGCATGATTAAAACGGGCTCTTTAGCGGAGCTTCCCTCTCTAAATGTTACTAAAAGGACGACCTGAGAGACTTGTAGTGGGATGTATTCAGAGTAGTGTTTCAGTTCAGAGAGACGAGGGAACAGATGTTAGAGATTGGAAGTTTAGCAACATTTAAGCCTTCAGATGGTTGAAAGACAAGTCCTGCTGTTACTTTCTTATTGTCAGTAAATCCCATGAAGAGACCACAACAGTGATGTACTAACAAGTACGTGTGTTAAAGCTGCATTCTCTCTAGTGTCCACCAGGGGGCGACTCCTCTGGTTGTATAGAAGTCTATGAGAAAATGACTCTACTTCTCTCTTGATTTATTACCTCAGTAAACATTGTAAACATGAGTTTATGTCTCAATCTCTAGTTTCAAGTCTTCTTCAATACAGCATGATGTTCATTTAGTACATTATGGTCCATTTAGAGTCACACAGACCATAAAGCAGGGGATGCTTTAGGGCGGGGCTACAGTGATTGACAGGTCGACACCAGAGACGTATACGGCGTCTCTATGTTACTCCTCCTCAGTCCAGATGTGGTCACTTCCTGTTCACTGGGTGCAAAACAACAAGATGGTGACGGGCAAAATGCCAAATGAAGTCCACTTCTTATATTCCGTCTGTGATTAAAACACATCAATGAGTCTCACTGCTGTTCCTTCGTCACCATGAAAAAACAAACGGTTTATTTTTGACTCAACCAGAGACACAAATACTCACGAGAGCGCCGCTGACAATAGTCCAACAAACTCACTGGTTCCTCCCGCTACAGTGAATTATTTATGAAACTATATATTTTCATTTGAAAGATTTCCATCTTTAGTAGGAACCAACGGGCCACGGACAGGAAGCCAGAAGAACGCAGAGTCTCAGTGAGGCAGGAAACAATGCTTTCCTCTCTGTGGTCTCCGAGAGTAAACTGAAGATCTTTGGGATCGCTTGGTTTCTCCGGCAAAATGAGAAATTCAGAAATAGAATACTTCACTGTGCTTACTAGGAGACATCTCAACAATACATCTGAGTAAAACAAACCGCAAATTACTCCTTGTGGCCCGAACTATCGCCAAGAAAACTATCCTCATAAACTGGAAATCAAGGAATAACACACACATCGCACACTGGAGGAACTTAATGATAGAATATATTTCAATGGAAAATCTAACCTCATCCATCATATACAATACAACAGAACACCATTCCACCTGGTCATCCCTCACTATGTTTCTGCAAACGTGACACCACCCATTCTATTAATATTGAAATATGTATAGTATATATACCGGTGTACATATATATTTTTTTTTGTGTATTTTTTACTATTATTGATTTCTGTTTTGTTTTTCTTGCCGGACAACCAATTGAAACCCACGTACATGCATACATGAACATCCATATGCACACATACTTACCTGTTTTTCATTTTTTCATTTGTTTGTTGTGTTTTTTTTAATTTATTTTTTTATTATTATTATTATTTTTATATATTTTCCCCTCCATCTGAAAAGGCTCAAGGACATTCTCACACACACACACACGCACATACATACACACACTGACTATATGATATTTGCTGGCTTTTATCCCACTGTTCTTGTCATCCTCTTGTTGTTATGTCTATGTATTGTCTTAATATTGTCTCGTGTCTTTCAATAAAAAATTCATAAAAAAGAAAAAAAAAAGAAATAGAATACAACATTTATTGTTTACTTTTTAACATGCAAAAGACAAAATGTGTCTTTGGTTTGCATGTGCAAAACATCTGCTCCAAAAAAAGGTACATTGAAACACAATAGAGGCTCCATTAAATGGAGCTGTAGGTCATTCTGTTTGTTCTTTCATGTTGAGGAGCATCAATGAAATGACAGGATGCACCAGAGTCACACAGACTGGAAAACCACCTGAGACAGTGTGTGTGTGGTGTGTGTGTGGTGTGTGTGTGTCTCTGTGTGTGTGTGGGTGTGTGTGTGTGTCTCTGTGTGTGTGTGTGTGTGTGTTAGCAGCTAATTCGTCTTCGCCGACAGCATGAACGCTAACCCTCCCCGTCGCTAATAGCGTTAGCATGCTAGTTATTACTGCAGCCCGACTGGCTGCCTCTCCTCGTGTCGGTAGGAGACGAACTGTGTGGAACCTATTTCACACTTTGGTGCTTCAGCTGAATTCAGACTTATTGATGGTCTGATATCGTCTGCAGGACAATCCGTTTTGAAAAAAGGAAAATGCTATGAATGTAGCACAAAGACCTAGAAGCATGTAGTTTATCAGAGAGACAACACAAGTTCCCACATACACGTCCCAGCAAAGACTCGTCCCTGTAAAGACTCGTCCCAGTAAAGACTCGTCCCTGTAAAGACACGTCCCTGTAAAGACACGTCCCTGTTAAGACTCGTCCCAGTAAAGACTCGTCCCTGTAAAGACTCGTCCCTGTAAAGACTCGTCCCTGTTAAGACACGTCCCTGTTAAGACTCGTCCCAGTAAAGACTCGTCCCTGTAAAGACACGTCCCTGTTAAGACTCGTCCCAGTAAAGACTCGTCCCTGTTAAGACACGTCCCTGTTAAGACTCGTCCCAGTAAAGACTCGTCCCTGTAAAGACTCGTCCCTGTAAAGACTCGTCCCTGTAAAGACTCGTCCCTGTAAAGACTCGTCCCTGTTAAGACTCGTCCCTGTAAAGACTCGTCCCTGCAAAGACTCGTCCCTGTAAAGACTCGTCCCTGTAAAGACTCGTCCCTGTAAAGACTCGTCCCTGTAAAGACTCGTCCCTGTAAAGACTCGTCCCAGCAAAGACTCGTCCCAGCAAAGACTCGTCCCAGCAAAGACTCGTCCCTGTAAAGACTCGTCCCAGTAAAGACTCGTCCCAGTAAAGACACGTCCCTGTAAAGACTCGTCCCAGTAAAGACTCGTCCCTGTAAAGACTCATCCCAGCAAAGACTCGTCCCTGTAAAGACTCGTCCCTGTAAAGACTCGTCCCAGCAAAGACTCGTCCCAGTAAAGACTCGTCCCAGTAAAGACTCGTCCCTGTAAAGACTCATCCCAGCAAAGACTCGTCCCAGTAAAGACTCGTCCCAGTAAAGACACGTCCCTGTACAGCCTGATCCAGACTCCGTGTGGTGAAACAGACCTCTGATCAGCGAGGACAGCAGACTCAAAGCTGCTGCTTTAACACCACCAGAGCAGGACGGAGGCCAAGAGACACAACAAACACTAATGCAAATGTAATGCCACTGAAGGCCATTAGCCAGATAATCACATTGGCTGAAGCTCCTAAGATTCAGGTCCAATATACTCATTTAATCCCAGTCTGGTTCAGTGTTTTATTATTCAAATTAAGCTCTAATGAATTCAGAATCTAATAAAACATGATGATGGCTTGGCTGCTTTTGTTGATGACTTTATTTCTAATTTGTGGATCTGATTAGATCTCAAATCTGACACAGGTACTCTGTTCGCTACCTGCTCAGGTACTCTGTTCGCTACCTGCTCAGGTACTCTGTTCGCTACCTGCTCAGGTACTCTGTTCGCTACCTGCTCAGGTACTCTGTTCTCTACCTGCTCAGGTACTCTGTTCGCTACCTGTTCAGGTACTCTGTTCGCTACCTGCTCAGGTACTCTGTTCGCTACCTGCTCAGGTACTCTGTTCTCTACCTGCTCAGGTACTCTGTTCGCTACCTGCTCAGGTACTCTGTTCGCTACCTGTTCAGGTACTCTGTTCGCTACCTGCTCAGGTACTCTGTTCTCTACCTGTTCAGGTACTCTGTTCGCTACCTGCTCAGGTACTCTGTTCGCTACCTGTTCAGGTACTCTGTTCGCTACCTGCTCAGGTACTCTGTTCGCTACCTGCTCAGGTACTCTGTTCGCTACCTGCTCAGGTACTCTGTTCGCTACCTGCTCAGGTACTCTGTTCGCTACCTGTTCAGGTACTCTGTTCGCTACCTGTTCAGGTACTCTGTTCGCTACCTGCTCAGGTACTCTGTTCGCTACCTGCTCAGGTACTCTGTTCTCTACCTGCTCAGGTACTCTGTTCGCTACCTGCTCAGGTACTCTGTTCGCTACCTGTTCAGGTACTCTGTTCGCTACCTGCTCAGGTACTCTGTTCGCTACCTGCTCAGGTACTCTGTTCGCTACCTGTTCAGGTACTCTGTTCGCTACCTGCTCAGGTACTCTGTTCGCTACCTGTTCAGGTACTCTGTTCGCTACCTGCTCAGGTACTCTGTTCGCTACCTGCTCAGGTACTCTGTTCTCTACCTGCTCAGGTACTCTGTTCGCTACCTGCTCAGGTACTCTGTTCGCTACCTGTTCAGGTACTCTGTTCGCTACCTGCTCAGGTACTCTGTTCGCTACCTGCTCAGGTACTCTGTTCGCTACCTGCTCAGGTACTCTGTTCTCTACCTGCTCAGGTACTCTGTTCGCTACCTGTTCAGGTACTCTGTTCTCTACCTGCTCAGGTACTCTGTTCACCACCTGCTCAGGTACTCTGTTCGCTACCTGTTCAGGTACTCTGTTCGCTACCTGCTCAGGTACTCTGTTCGCTACCTGCTCAGGTACTCTGTTCGCTACCTGCTCAGGTACTCTGTTCGCTACCTGCTCAGGTACTCTGTTCGCTACCTGTTCAGGTAGCGATGTAGATGTAGTACAGTAAAAAGTACAATATTTATCTTTGAGAGTACCTCAAATGTGTACTTCTGTCAGTGTACTTCGTTTCCTTCCACAGCTGTTTGTTGAATGATTGAAACATACTAAACTCAGTAGATATTATTCCTGCTGTACATTTAGAAACGTGCTCCAGAGTACACCATAATGTACGTCAATGGTTTCATGATGTATTGTTAGAAACATCAGGCTCGGTCTCCACAGATGTTCCTTCAGTCTTGTTGTCTTTGATTCAAACTGCACATCAAAGCAGAAGCTCATTCTGACACATCTGCATTTTTATATATTTTCTTTGTGCCAATTAAAGCATCGAGGTCGGGTTTGTTCACGTCAGTGGCTTCACTTTCTGTGATGTTAATATTAATATTATATTAATTCAGAAATGAAGAGAACTTTTACTGTTTGCTGTGACATTCAGAACACTTAATAAAACATTTAGTTTATTCATAGAACTGAGATCATTTGTTCACCGGCTGTTCTGGTTTTTTCTCCATTTTATCTCTTTTGTCTTTTATTTTACTGTATCTTTTCTTTTTTGTTATTTTTATTGTCAAGTCAGAACCTCTGATCCCAGAAAATATTAAGTGAAAGAAAACTGTAAAAATGTCAAACATTTAATTTTATTTGTTTGTAAGTTTTTAGTTTCTGACATGTTGCATAATGTATTTTGTGTTTTCTACTTGTGTATTGTGTATTTGTACATTGAACGTATATTTCATTTGTCGTAAAAAGTGGACGTAGTCATGGTGACGTCTCTCGTTGGTTTGTGGATGTTTTGAAGCCTCCAGTTCGGCATTTTGTCCGTCGCCATCTTGTTTTTATCAACCAGTGAACAGGAAGTGACCACATCTGGACTGAGGAGGAGACGTAGAGACGCCGTATACGTCTCTGGTAGAGACCTGTCAATCAGCGTGTAGCCCCGCCCTAAAGCATCCCCTGCTTTATGGTCTGTGTGACTCTAAATGGACCATAATGTACTAAATGAACATCATGCTGTATTGAAGAAGACTTGAAACTAGAGATTGAGACATAAACTCATGTTTACAATGTTTACTGAGGTAATAAATCAAGAGAGAAGTAGAGTCATTTTCTCATAGACTTCAATACAACCAGAGGAGTCGCCACCTGGTGGACACTAGAGAGAATGCAGCTTTAACACATGAAGCTTTAAGACAAGAAAACTGAATTTAGAATTTAGATAGATAGAAAATGAAGATCAGAGATCAGTGTGATGTTCAACACACACACACACACCTCAGGTGTGCTGATCCGGAGGCGATGGATGGTTGGATCAGGTTCGGGTCACAGGCTGATGTGTCCCAGACGGATTCTTCCACCGGTCTGAACACGAGGAGGCAGCGGTCGATGGGGGTGTGTGGGGGCGTCAGGAGGCCTTGATCCACCAAGGAAAGGAGACAGGAGAGGAAAACTCAATCTGCTGCTCACAGCCATGATTCAAAGAGAGAAAACAAGACCTAGGAAACTAAGGTGTGACTGTTTCTCAGGTTAGAAGAGTCCAACGAACAGACGTCTCCATTAATAAACCCGACGTTCACTTCATCGCCCCACATTAACGGACTCGGATCCTTCACCGCTCACTACGTCATCAGAACGAGACACATCCACGTCTGTGGCCTCTTACAAATGTAATGATCTGAGTGAATATAAGGTTCTCTGTCTGGGGCTGGAGTAAAGGCGCGGCCATTTTTAATGTGGAGGCAATGAGCTCCCAAATGAATAAATATATACAGTAAATAAACATAAAAATATACAAATAAAATTAAAAAAGTATATATAAATATATAAAATATATATATAAAAT
This sequence comes from Ophthalmolycus amberensis, assembly GCA_024529925.1. Classification (NCBI taxonomy): domain Eukaryota; kingdom Metazoa; phylum Chordata; class Actinopteri; order Perciformes; family Zoarcidae; genus Ophthalmolycus; species Ophthalmolycus amberensis. The sequence continues at coordinate 89,319 of JAFEUB010000514.1, forward strand.
TAAAATTAAATTAAAATAAATATATAAATAAATATAAATATTTATGTAAAAAATATAAATATACATATATATAAAAATAAAGGACAAAGGTTTATTTGTATTTCCATGAAATATTTCACTTCATTGTCAACAACTATAAATTCTTCCTGCACAGATGTGAACATCTCATCGGTGTGTGTGTGTGTGTGAGAGTGTGTGTGTGTGTGTCTGTGTGCCTGTGTGTGTGCGTCTGTGTGTGTGAGTGTGTGTGTGTGTGTGTGTGTGTGTGTGTCTCTCTGTGTGTGTGTGCGCATGTGTGTCTGTGTGTGTGCGAATGTGTGTCTGTGTGTGTGCGAGTGTGTGTCTGTGTGTGTGTGAGAGTGTGTCTGTGTGTGTCTGTGTGTGAGTGTGTGTGCCTGTGTGTGTGTGTGTGAGTGTGTGTCTGTGTGTGTCTGTGTGTGAGTGTGTGTGCCTGTGTGTCTGTGTGTGAGTGTGTGTGTCTGTGTGTGAGTGTGTGTGCCTGTGTGTCTGTGTGTGAGTGTGTGTGCCTGTGTGTGTGTGTGTGAGTGTGTGTGCCTGTGTGTCTGTGTGCGAGTGTGTGTCTGTGTGTGTGTGTGTGCGTCTCTCTGTGTGTGTGTGTGTCTCTGTGTGTGTGCGCATGTGTGTGTGTGAGAGTGTGTCTGTGTGTGTCTGTGTGTGAGTGTGTGTGCCTGTGTGTGTGAGAGTGTGTGTGCGTGTGTGTCTGTGTCTGTGTGTGTGTGTGCCTGTGTGTGTGAGAGTGAGTGTGTCTGTGTGTGTGTGAGAGTGTGTGTGCGTGTGTGTCTGTGAGTGTGTGTGTGTCTGTGTGTGTGTGAGAGTGTGTCTGTGTGTGTATGCGTGTGTGTGTCTCTGTGTGTGTGTGAGAGTGTGTCTGTGTGTGTGTGAGTGTGTGTGTCTCTGTGTGTGTGTGAGAGTGTGTGTGTGTCTGTGTGTTGTGTGAGAGTGTGTCTGTGTGTGTGTGTGTGAGTGTGTGTGTGTGTGTGAGAGTGTGTCTGTGTGTGTGTGAGTGTGTGTGTGTCTGTGTGTGAGTGAGAGTGTGTGTGCGTGTGTGTGTCTCTGTGTGTGTGTGAGTGTGTGAGTGTGTGTGTGTCTGTGTGTGAGTGAGAGTGTGTGTGCCTGTGTGCGTGTGTGTGTCTCTGTGTGTGTGATAAACAGCGTTCAGTGCCTCTGACAGGACTCAGACCTGAACGCTCCTCTGAGACGGACCGGGCCGGTTCAGGACTAAAGGAAATCCTCCTTTATTGATCCGTGCGTCACTCAGCCGGCTCTGTGCTCGTACTGCTATACTTGTGAGGACGCTCACGGACATGAAACACAGGCGAGTTGTTCCGGTGGACGGTTCCTCTGATCGATGAAGCTGAAGATGAAGAGCTAGTCTCAGCCCTGATGATCACTTGTTGATCCAATCAGAGAGAGGAATAGAGCTTCTCTACTTCCTGTTTCACACGAGTTCAGAGACTTCAAAAGATTCATTGATTCATCGTTTATTAAATAATAACGTTTGTTGTTCTATTTGGATTTTGGTCCGTTGGTCAAATTAAATACGATGTTTCAAAACTTCAGCTTTACAGACCAAACAAGTTATTAATTCATTCATTCATTAACAAGCAGATTCATCAATAAGGAAAAAATAAACTATAGAAAGAGCTGAATGTGTTCATTCCTTCTTCTACTTCACAAATATAACCTCACAAAGGTATAGATGGACAACACACACACACACAGAGACACCACACACAGCAGTGATATTGACCTTTATACTAAAAGACAGCAGGACATCAACACACAGGAAGTGTCTCTGACCTTTCACACATCCACTGCTAAAGAGCATACTGTACACACACACACACTCTCTCTCTCTCTCTCTCTCTCTGAATGAGTCGTGTATTAATGGTATTTCTTGCGTCCTCCAACATGTCCTCTCTTCACAGAAACGTCTCCTCTGATGCTCATCATGTGACTAACTGCCCGTCCTCGACCCTCCAGCCTCTGAGTACACGCAGTACTACAGTAGATGTACTGAGTTACTATATATGATGTCATTCACCCGTGGGACACATGTTTTATCAAACTTCGAAGCTGCTTACAGGAACATTTACTGGGATTCTGTGGCCCACAAGTATATTTACTTAAGTACTGTACTCAAAGTTACTACAAGCAATATCATTTAGTACTTTAACTGCAAAGAGTATTTATATATTGTGGTATTAGCAGTGGCGGCTGGTGGAAAATGTTCTAGGTTGGGCCATCTTATCAATTTCAGCAAACATCCCAGTATGATTTAATGCAAAAAAAATGTAAGTATCAAACATGCATTATTACTTGGCAGTTAAATATTTAACATTTATTCCAACATGAAAAAAATCAGTAAATAACACTTATATAATATAATATAACATGTTTATTTATTGAGATGCCCCTATGGACCTTGTTATAGGAGGTAAAGATCAGGAGAAGTAAACATGAAGTGTAATTATGAATACTGATGTTAAATTAAGCTATGATGAGTTTTCACTGTTAATTTAACATCTCTATTACATGTTGATGCCTCCATGACCAAGTTAAGCAGATGAGACTGAGGCTATGTAGAAGAAAAGATGTTCACTTTGCATAATATGTAGCTTGACAGAGTTCTCATGTTTCCTTACCTCCTCATCCCTCACTCCCTACCCTGGTGTTCTCATGTTTCCTTACCTCCTCATCCCTCACTCCCGTAACTGTCCGTGCTGGATCCGTCCCCGTTGTCTTAAAAAGCTAAATAAATGATTAGCATGACGTCATCCAGCTAGCCAAACCTGTCTGGTGTACAGCTAGTGAAGCTTCGCATGGAGTCTGCTGTCTGATTGTGAGGTCAGGCTGATCTGATATCAGCTCTTTGGCTGCAGAATCTCCGCCAAAGTTCTCCTCTCAAACGGGTCTTGGAAGAGGAGTGCTCGCGCTGGCGCGGGCGCCTGTAGAGACTTCTCCTGACAAGAACGCGCAGCGAGGGGGGCCTGATCGTTCTGGCCCCACTCTGAATCTATTTGAGGGCGCTGATTGGCTAAATTGTATGTCACTCATTTATATCTTGAATCAGCAATTGGCTAAACTGCTTCATAGACCCGCCTCTTTTGGGCCAAAACGATTAGGCCCCCCTAGCTGCGCGTTCTCAGAGGTGTCGTGCACACAGACAGAGAGGACGAGCAGGAAAAGCATATATTTTGCGCAGATATCATATTTTACACACATTACTGGGTACATTCCACAGTTCAAAAACACAAATATTGACAATTTGTATAATTTATGATTATTATAATTTTTTATTTTTTTTTGTGTGGCTCATGGTGGGGCCATGCCCCATGGCCCTCTATTGACCAGCCGCCACTGGGTATTAGTACTTTTACTGTGACAGTAAAAGTACTGTATATATACTGTATGTATATATACTGTATATAAGTATATATATATATATACAGATATATATATATATATATATACATATATATGTGTATATATATATATATATATACACATATGTATATATATATATATACATATATATGTGTATATATATATATATATATACATATGTATATATACACATATATATATATATATACATATATACATATATATATATATATACATATATACACATATATATATATATATATATATATATATATATATATATACATATATATATATATATACATATATACACATATATATATATATATATATATATATATATATATATACATATATATATATATATATATATATACATATATATATATATATACATATATACATATATATATATATATATATATATATATATATATATATATATATATACATATATACATATATATATATATATATATATATATATATATATATATATATATACATATATATATATATATATACATATACACATATATATATATATACACATATACACATATATATATATACACATATATATATATATATATATATATATATACACACATACATATATATATATATATATATCCACGCTGACTCATGGTGAGGTCAGTTTATCACCTGGTGAGACAACCTAACAGTAAAGGTCACACGCACGTGCACACAGGAACACCAGCACCACGTGCATGATAACTCACATGCACTTTTTAGGGACATTCCTGACGTATCACTGCGTCTGTGTGCAGTTTAACGTCATCATAACACACTTTAAAAAACAGACTCGCTGTGGAGCTGCAGTCCTGTCAGCTGTGTTTGTAGCAGAGCAGCTAACATGCTAACCCAAAACACAACGTTTTAGAGGAGAATAAACGCATTTCAAGAGCTCAACATGCTGCCAGATATTATCCTAAAGTCGGCCGCTATAACCTCACAGTGTTCATTCACTCATTCATTAAAACGCATCACAGGTGTGTTATTGTGCAGGTTTCAAGAGGCTAACGTGAAGCTAACTCACCTTCTGTCGCTTCTCCAGCGTGGGGCTGCTGATGAGTCCGCGGGCGCGCGCCTGTGTTCACACCGGACTTTAAAACCGTGTTTAAAATCAACTAATCACATTTTTTGGTGACTTACTTTAAACATATCTTCTTCTAATATGTATTAAATTGAAAATATTGAATTCTGAATAGTAATAAGATAAGATATTTGGGTTATTTCTGTTCAGGCGTAAGTGAGGACGCATGCGCGTCACCGAGGGTCCTTCTGAGAGCTCTTTACGGTCGAGGAGTTAGCGTCGTTAGCATAGCAACATCATGGCGGCGTCCGCACGAGCACAGGTGATCTCTCTGTATAGAGTGATGCTGACGGAGAGCAAGAAGTTCCCCTCGTACAACTTCAGGTGAGCGATGACGTCAGGCTGATCCGAACACACCTGGCGGTCAGGTTTAAAGATGCTAATGTAGCAGCTAACGGCTCTGTTTTTACGTTTGTTTACATCGGCCGGACCGGTCCAACTCAGTGTCATAACTGTTATTCAATGTGCTTACAAAACACAGCACGTGCTGGAGGAAGAAGTACTCAAGATACTTTACTTCAGTAATAGTAGTAATACTACACAGTGAAAATACTCCTCTACAAGTAAAAGTGCTGCCTTTAATACCTCAGTGAAGTATAAGTATGTGGAAGTACTTAAAGGAAGACACTACAGGTGAATAGAGTAAACAAATAACTAATATATATCACCATGAAACTTCACCACTTCATCACTCACATTAAGAGGATTATTTATTGTATTACATGTTCTCTGAAATGTTATGTTTAGATATGCAAATGAGGCAGTGGTGGGCGGTCAGGGCCTTCTCTGCTGGCCTAAACAGAATCACTAACGTTAAGTTATCTATTTTATAATTAAATAATTTTTCTTAAATACACTACATGTATTATATTTCCCCATTATCTTATGTTCTCATTGCACAGCTCCTGTCTTCCTCAGTTGCTCTGCTTCCAGTGCAGCTTGTTTTAAGTAGAGCTTTTATCCAATCAGATCTCACCTCTGTGTCTCTAGGTAGAACAGAGCCAGAGGCCTGCAGACTCACAAGTGCATCCATGTGCACTTTAAGTGAATGGGGACGATGTTGTTGATTGTCATAGTGTTCAACCAATCAGATCTTTAGTTTGACATGTTGGGCGTATTCTTTGACGTGTCAGAGCTGCTAGCTGTCCTACAGGTACGTGATTGGTCAGTGGGCTAGCGTGACATGTTGTGAAGCTGAAGCAGAAGTTAGTAGTAAGAGTTGAAAGATATGTATGAAGTTATGACGTTGACATGACGTTGTTAGTGTTTTGCTTGGTGTAGCTTTGTTTTTTTGACACTCAAAGGCTGAAGCAGGAGAAACGGATTTGGGAGTTACAGTAACATCTTCCTCCAGAAGGACAATTCAGGAAAAGCTGGACATCGTGAGAAAGGGTCGGCCAACCCCACAGCTAGCAGCCCTGTTTAGAGCTACGCTACAGTTTATGGCTAAGAATGCGTTTTATTTGCAACTGAGCGTCTTGGTGTTTGGAGCTACGCTACGCTAACCTGAGGTGGCTAACCAAGGCAGCTACACGACACCATAGCAGACAGGACACTCACAAGCTACGTGCTTTAGAAAACCTTTGCTGAGACCGAGTGGATCTACAACTCAACGAACACGTTCACAGGAGAACCTCTGGCTGGAACCGCACCGATGTTCTGTTCAACCGCGTCACTAAACTCTTTGTTCACTAAGAAAGGAGGATGGACTTGTCTTTAAGTGAAGTGCTTTGCATTACCTCTGCAGCAGCGTTACTGCTGTGTTCATCTGTCTGTGGTGTCGTTGTGATACGGTGAATATTGTTCGCAGCGTTTTAGTCTTGTGTCTGTAGATGATGACGTGTAGGCGCGAGCGTGTGAGCTTCAACTACGCTTCATTGTTCAATCCAGCGTCGCGCAATAAAACGTTGAGTTCAGAGAGTTGTTGCATTAATATCGAGTTTCATCCGTTGAAGCCGCTCCTGGTTATGTTTTATTCATCGTGTCCTAAAACCTGGTTTGTATCGACCTGCTGCTCCATATTTCATATTCTTCATATTCTTTAATTGAGTTCATAAGTCCCAGCGTTGACTGGATGAACGTTCCTCTGTGAACAGAGATGAGCTGTTGTGTAAAGAAGTGATGACGAGGACGTTTACTTTGTTTTGTTTCCTCTGTGATTGTTTTTGAATTTTGTGAAACTCACTTTTGTCAATGTGAGAGAAGGAGATGAGGAAGGAAGGATTGCTTAGAGTAGGAACAGGAGTTACAGTATTGACCAGTAATAAAGATAACACCTTCCTTCCTTCCTTCCTTCCTTCCTTCCTTCCTTCCTACCATCCTAACCACGTGTGTGTTGGGACGGCGTCTTCATCTGTCATAACACTCGGTGCTCTACATGGACTTCAGAGAGCCTCCAGCCTGCATGTGGAGATGCTGCTGTGTTGAATTATTCAGGAGACAGATCAGAAGTCCCCCCCCCCCCCCCCCCCCCCCCCTCCTGATGGTCCAATAATAAAACAAGTTCTGGTTCTTGGGTCCACCAGCCTCGTAGACCTCGTGTCTGGAGAGAAAACACACACACACACATCTGAACATTAAAGTGAAATAACTTTATTCATACAGAGCGTAATCTGATTCTCTCCGTTGTCCCGCTGGCACCAGCTGTACCAGCATGCATTGCACGTACCGGCATGCACTGCGTGCACCCGAGGAGCCCCTTCCAAAAGTAGTTAACTCCTGTTTGTAACAGTGAATGGTTTGTTGGAAGGTAAATTGTAGACCTGTTGAGGTTCTAACGTCATGAAGCTCCAGTTCGTGGTGAAAAAGCAGCGATGAAGGAGTTTGATGTGGTGGAATGACCTGAATATGCCAGACGGTGCTGCAGCCTGCTTCTCTTATGTATTTATATATATATATATATATATATATATATATATATTAAAATGTTGTGAATGGAGTCTCCATGTTGTCTCACCTCTGATGATCTTCATGTTTCTGTTTGTACTCCGCTGTTGTGTCTCCGCTGCACATATTTGGTCTTTTTATTATTTTATTTTTCTCTTTACTGCTGTTTGTTTTCTCTGTGAATCAACTCGTGTGTGTGTGTGTGTGCGCGTGCGTGCGTGCGTGTGTGTGTGTAGGACCTATGCAGTGCAGCGGGTGCGCGATGCCTTCAGGGCCAACAGGAAAGTGGAGGATCCAAAAGCTGTGGAGAGACTGATGGTGGAGGGACAGCAGACACTGGAACTGATAAAGAGACAGGTGACACACACACAGTTACACACACACACACACACACACGGGTTAACCTGGTTAACTAGTATGCAGATGAACACCTGTTTATCGACCGTCCACCTGTCGCACATGCTCCCTTATTACCGCAGCAGCTCCGGGCTAATCACCTCACTGTTGGTCACTTTGTTCCCATAATGCATCAGCAGCCTGTCAGCCAATCCCAACAGGGGATTCTCCATCTCTCTGCCTGCCTCTTTCATCTCAGACAGACACACACAGAGACACACACGCACACACTCACACACACACACACACACACACACACACACACTCACATGATGAACCACATGTCATCACAGTCCAACAGTGAGAGTCTATGGAAGCCCATTTCTGTCAGCAAAAAAAATAATGTATTCTAATTATTATTTATTTGCTGGTGGGAAAAAAAGTTTAAAAATAAAAAAACTGATTTTTGTATTTTTTACTTTATTTCCGCCAGCATAACAAATAAAATAAATAAAATGCAGCAACACTTTTGGTGCATCCATCTATAACCATGACACTGACCAGATGTTTCCAGCTGCTATAGAGAGTCTAAATGATGAGTCATAGCAGCAGCTCTTCACAGTTACCCGACATGTGACGTAGACATGGATTGTGAGCACATTGAAGACGTCTTACAACAGATGAAATACTTCAATAGCTTGATGTTTCATGTTCGCACCCTTGAATGGGCTTTTAAGCAAGAAGCAGCTCTGGAGGATAAAGAATGAAACCAATGTGGCTGAGGTGAAGACCTTCAATAAACAGCAACTGCAACTTTTTTATTTATTTATTTTTTTGCTGGCAGAAAAAAAGTAAAAAATAAATAAATAATAATCATATCTTTTTTAAAAACTTTTTTTAAAAATCTGGACTGAGGAGGAGTGACGTAGAGACGGCGTATACGTCTGGTGTCGACCTGTCAATCACTGTAGCCCCGCCCTAAAGCATCCCCTGCTTTATGGTCTGTGTGACTCTAAATGGACCATAATGTACTAAATGAACATCATGCTGTATTGAAGAAGACTTGAAACTAGAGATTGAGACATAAACTCATGTTTACAATGTTTACTGAGGGAATAAATCAAGAGAGAAGTAGTCATTTTCTCATAGACTTCGATACAACCAGAGGAGTCGCCCCCTGGTGGTCAGGAGAGAGAATGCAGAGCATCTCTCATGAGAGCCACAGTGGACAGTTTGACCTGGTTGGTCGTGGAGGACGAGGTTTACTGCGGGTTCTGTTTTGTTGGAGTCTCGTCTGACTGAGTCGAGGGTGTTTCCTCCTCTGCATCTCGCCCACGCTGACTCATGGATTAAATGCATCAGAGGAGGAGTTATGCTCCTTGTTACAGCCCTGCTGCAATACCACAGGCTTCTGGAGGAATCCATACCACACACACACACGTGTATATATATATATAAGTATATATACTTCCAGGCTGTGGGTGAGGCCTCTGGCTTCAGGTTTCCTCCCCCGTGTGCAGATCCATACAGTGTTATGTGTGTGTGTGTGTGTGTGGGGGGGGGGGGTCCTTAAATAAAACCTCTTGCTGCACTGAAGAACAAATAAAACCACTCTAACCCTCTGAACACCCGAACCCACCGGTCTTCTTCTTCTTCTTCTTCTTCTTCTTCTTCTTCTTCTTCTTCTTCTTCTTCTTCTTCTTCTTCTTCTTCTTCTTCTTCTTCTTCTTCTTCTTCTTCTTCTTCTTCTTCTTCTTCTTCTTCTTCTTCTTCTTCTTCTTCTTCTTCTTCTTCTTCTTCTTCTTCTTCTTCTTCTTCTTCTTCTTCTTCTTCTTCTTCTTCTTCTTCTTCTTCTTCTTCTTCTTCTTCTTCTTCTTCTTCTTCTTCTTCTTCTTCTTCTTCTTCTTCTTCTTCTTCTTCTTCTTCTTCTTCTTCTTCTTCTTCTTCTTCTTCTTCTTCTTCTTCTTCTTCTTCTTCTTCTTCTTCTTCTTCTTCTTCTTCTTCTTCTTCTTCTTCTTCTTCTTCTTCTTCTTCTTCTTCTTCTTCTTCTTCTTCTTCTTCTTCTTCTTCTTCTTCTTCTTCTTCTTCTTCTTCTTCTTCTTCTTCTTCTTCTTCTTCTGAAAGGTAGTAATATCCACGTAGTGTATTTGTTGTTGCAGTATCTGTATTTCTTTAATATGGTATACTTCATGTAATAGTAATTTACAGATTAACAGTATTCTTTGTCCTGTTAAATACTATTCTACTGCATTTTAAAGTTCTTGACACATTTAACAATAACTCTAATGTTCATGGAGCTTTAATCTGCTTCAACAATAATTCTCCTTCTGAGTCGTGACTCAAACTGAACACAATGACACTATATATATATATATATATATATATATATATATATATATATATATATATATATATATATATATATATCTCACTCTCTGAGGATATTATTATCTCTGATGTACTTTAGTGAACCGGTTTAGAAACCACAGGAGGAGAGCGGCTCCTGCTTCAGCTGCAGAACGTGCCTGAGCATCCTCACGTGCCGCAGTGATCCAGTGATCCAGTGATAGTTGTGTTTATATCTACGAGTACACGCATTGAAAACTACTTCATACAAGCTCCAGAATTCATTTGTACATGCAGAAACCTGACCTGCGTCACAGCTGCTCTGTTGTCTGTCGGGTCTTCTTCTACTCGTATATGTTGCCGCTCAAACACAGCTCATTTGTGTCGGTGTGCGTCTTTAAGTGGATATTTCTGTGTGTCTTTGTAAGTTCGTTAGGGAGTAAAGATGATGGATTGCAGCTGCAGAGCCGCCTCTTGTTTGCAGAAGAGCAGCTAAACCGGCGTGCTCTTGTTTAATGAGGTGGGAGTGTTTGTGAGCGAGAGAGTTTAGGACGGAGAGCTGTGAGGGGGAAGAAGACGAGAACAAAGAATGTGAAAAATGGAGATTTAGTTCGATGCACCGTATCATCATGTTTACAGTGCGTGTCCTTTACTCTCCTCTGAAGAGACATTCCTCAGCCGTTACTGCTTAATGTCGCCGCAATCTCACACAGCCGTCGGCCATTTTGGCTCAATTGAGATGAAATGCCCCATCCTATGGTGAGTTACACCTTTTAACGTTGTGGCTCTCGGGAGGTCGACCAGAATCTCAGAGTTCAACAAACACTTTTACATGCCGGGCTGGTTCTCATACGAAGCCTCGTACAGTTGGAACTATAGAAATACAGTTCTCCATGAAATAACATTTGACGTCACATCTTATGAAGATTTCAGAACACTTTGCATTCCTCTCTTAGTCGTGAGGATGTTGTTGCTGATGTGTTTCGACCAAAGACTGTATATAACAAGTGCACACGGTCATTGTGTCACCCATTGGTTTGTGGACCAACATTTTAAAGCCTTTATTTTGGAATTTTGGTTGTCACCATCTTGGTCCTTGGCTGTCGCCATCTTGGTCTTTGGCAGTCGCCATCTTGGTTTTTGGCTGTTGCCATCTTGGTCTTTGGCAGTCGCCATCTTGGTTTTTGGCCGTTGCCATCTTGGTCTTTGGCCTTTGCCATCTTGGTTTTTGGCCGTTGCCATGTTGGTCTTTGGCCTTTGCCATCTTGGTTTTTGGCCGTTGCCATCTTGGTTTTTGGCCGTTGCCATCTTGGTTTTTGGCCGTTGCCATCTTGGTCTTTGGCCTTTGCCATCTTGGTCTTTGGCCGTCGCCATCTTGGGTTTTGGTTGTCATGATCTTGGTCTTTGGCCGTCGCCATCTTGGTCTTTGGCCGTCGCCATCTTGGTCTTTGGCCGTCGCCATCTTGGTCTTTGGCCATCGCCATCTTGGTCTTTGCCATCTTGGTCTTTGGCCGTCGCCATCTTGGTCTTTGGCCGTCGCCATCTTGGTCTTTGGCCGTCGCCATCTTGGTCTTTGGCCGTCGCCATCTTGGTCTTTGGCCGTCGCCATCTTGGTCTTTGGCCGTCGCCATCTTGGTCTTTGGTTGTCACGATCTTGGGTTTTGGTTGTCACGATCTTGGGTTTTGGCCTTTGCCATCTTGGTCTTTGGCCGTCGCCATCTTGGGTTTTGGCCGTCGCCATCTTGGTCTTTGGCCGTCGCCATCTTGGTCTTTGGCCGTCGCCATCTTGGTCTTTGGCCGTCGCCATCTTGGTTTTTGGCCGTCGCCATCTTGGTTTTTGGCCGTTGCCATCTTGGGTTTTGGTTGTCGCCATCTTGGTCTTTGGCCGTCGCCATCTTGGTCTTTGGCCGTCGCCATCTTGGTCTTTGGCCGTCGCCATCTTGGTCTTTGGCCGTCGCCATCTTGGTCTTTGGCCGTCGCCATCTTGGTCTTTGGCCGTCGCCATCTTGGTCTTTGTCCTTCGCCATCTTGGTCTTTGGCCGTCGCCATCTTGGTCTTTGGCCGTTGTGACACAAGAGGGTGGAGCTAAGTACAACTGAACACTGAATTAGAACTTTTTTGGCAACCAAAATGTAACAATTAACCTTCTTAAAGAGAAAACACACTGTTATTCATATTAATGGATACCACCTTTAACCCTGATATCTCTGCTCTCTGGATTTAATGAATCAGAGGTTTAGGTTTCATCAGGTGAAGCAGCTCAACTCTCTGACCAGACAATCAAACCACAAAAGAGCCAAATAGAGTGAAACGCATAAATCCTTCAGCTTCAGATTGTAAAACACTGAGCTCAGTTTATTTACAGAAGACACTCGTATAATAAATACAAATAAAGAACCGGATTTAATGAACAGAAGATGAAATCCCTGAGTGCTGCAGACGTTCAAACACAGTTCATCCTGTTTTTTCTGTTAATAATCAGAAATACTTCATTTGAGTTCCTCTTGAGCAGCAGGGTGCTTAAAAGAACATTTCCACCGCTGAATAAATAGTGAAAATAAGGTTTTCATGGTAAACGGCTTGAGCTTCACACACAGAGTGACGTTTGTTAACTCTGTTTTTCTAAAGGTTAACCTTGTTACCTGAATCACCTGTAGCTGCAGAAGAAGCACGAGTAAGTGTTCTACTCCACGCTCTGATATTATCCTCTCACGCTTCTTATTCCGTCGTTAAACTAGTTATTTGGTTTTATTTTGTCCTCATTGAAGAACGTCTCCTGTCAGACGGACACATTGTGTGTGTGTGTGTGTGTGTGTGTGTGTGTGTGTGTGTGTGTGTGTGTGTGTGTGTGTGTGTGTGTGTGTGTGTGTGTGTGTGTGTGTGTGTGTGTGTGTGGGTGTGGGTGGGTGGGTGGACTTAATAACAGGAGGCTTCTGATGGGTCGTGTGCAGCTTATTGATCCCGTCTTATATCCTAAAGTGAACCTCATGACGCTGGATCCCTGAGATACTGAAGAAGCAGGTGGGAGCTCCAGAGACCAGCTAGCGGTCCAGCTCTGGAGATGAAGCCGGGTGGAGCGGTTTTGATTTCGTAGCGTTTCAAACAACTTGAGGTCCGACCACACGACGACAAAACCAATAACATGTTCACTGACGCAGGAGACCTGCTGTGAAATCTCAGTTTCCTTTCTGACGCAGTTTCATTTCCATTTTGGGAAAACCTGAACCAGACAGGAGCTGGATATGAAAAATAGGGCAACACCTCCTCCTCCTCCCACGGCTCAGAGATCCCACGCCTTTTATCGCAGAGCTTCAGTCACGCTCTCAGTAACTCGTACTGTCGGTGACTCCGTGCCGCTGAAGACAAACAACCAGAGGGAGCTGTTCAGGTGGATGAAACAGACCTCCTCCTCCTCCTCCTCCTCCTCCTCCTCTGCCTCATGGAAGTTCATACCGAAGCTCAAAATCTGACTGTGTGAAACCGTGAGCTGAGAAAGACTCACCGGCGATATTATCTGCTTATGTTTAATGTATCTTAAAAGAAAAACAGTCTATGGATTCAATAGCTACAGTATTTTCTTCTTCTTCTGTGGTGTTATTGTCTAGTACTTTCTTTTATTCGTTAGTTTTTCTTCTATTCTTAGAAGTCTGGGTCTGATGCAATGATGAGACTCGATCCTCACACACACACACACACACACACACACAACATGATGCAAGTCATTGACTGAAGAAGGCAATGTGATGTAAGGACAACAGTTAATGATGAGAGGAGAGATGATGGAAATGAGGAGGAGGAGAGGAAGGAGAAACGATGAGCAACATGGAGAAGAGAGAAAAGAGGAAGAAACAGGAAAAGAGTGAGGAGAGGAACATAAAGGATGAGTGGTGTAACGGTTCACTAACGTATCCTCGTGCAACGCTTTGTATGATGTCTTTAAAAAATGTACAAATGTTTCCTACAAAAGTCCAGAAACGTGTTAATTTCTGCGCGTTACTCGTCTTTAGTCTTTTTCAAGAAAACATGGTGGAATACTGCGTTAGGGTTGTTTGGGTTAAAATAATTACTGAATTGCGTTACTTCTAAATAAATCAACGTTGCCTTTCTGTTTCATGCATGGAAAAGAACAACGTGTCCTGAAGGACAGACCGGAGTTTGTTGGATCCATCTGCATCCCTCATGAGTTCATGTGTTCATGAGTTCATGTGTTCATGATTACGAGGATAACATATGAAATGATGTAATTACAGCGTATTCATATTATTATTCATAACTACAGCTCCAAACGCTGGATGAGACCAGCCTGGAAAGACCTTTTCTCCACAGACGGATGTTGGATATGGAGAAGCTAGCTAGCTAGTTGGTTAGCGAGCTTGTTAGCGAGCTAGCTAGCCAGCGTGGAGAGGATCGGAGGCTTCCTAGCCTCTGATGTCATACACTTTTAGTTTAGACTCATTTAGAAAACAATCCAATCTCAGGCGTCTCCTCATCGAGATGACGCCGCCATCTTTGTCAAATGTAGTCCCTGAAACTCTCCCGTCACAGCGGTGCGTTCAGGAGCAGCAACCGAAGGGGAATTTCCCCCTCTGCGTGTGTTTGTGTTCAGACTGTCGACACGCTGGGTTTCTGTCATGAACCATCGCAGCGCTGCAGAGAAGGAAGAGACGCACTTGAACACGCATCAATGGAGCCGGGCTGAGGGAAGATGAGAGGCAGTGATGTTTGGGAGAAGAGAATCGATGGAGGGGGTTGGCAATCTGCTGGAGAGGACAGAAATAAATAAAGAACTAGAGACGGAGTGACTCATAAAGGGAGGAGATGAGACTCCTTCAGCATCAGGCCACTTCACACTAATGGAGGAGAGACTTCTACATCTGAGTTTATGTTTTATTCACTGAAAATAACAACAAAGTGTCACTTTTAGTGCTGAAACGTCAGGATCCTGAGAACGCGGTATGTAGGTCGGTTCTGGATAACGAGCGTCGAAGTTCAGCAGCAAGCTAACTGGTGTACGAGTTGCTTTCACTTCGGCTTCTTTTAATGCTGTCGTTCGTAGATATGCCTCCAAAAACAAACGAGACGTAAGTCGTAGATATCCAACAAATTTAATGCATATGTATTCCACGTACGATGTTTAAAAGCTGCTGAGAGAAACTCAGTGTTTGGGAGGTCAAACAGAAATGGTCTTTCATCCAGGAGATGAAACGAAAAGTCAGTAACAAAACGCTCTCGCTCTCGCTCTCTCGCTCTCGCTCTCTCGCTCTCGCTCTCGCTCTCTCGCTCTCGCTCTCGCTCTCTCGCTCTCGCTCTCGCTCTCTCGCTCTCTCGCTCTCGCTCTCTCGCTCTCGCTCTCTCGCTCTCTCGCTCTCTCGCTCTCTCGCTCTCGCTCTCTCGCTCTCGCTCTCGCTCTCTCGCTCTCGCTCTCTCGCTCTCGCTCTCTCGCTCTCGCTCTCTCGCTCTCTCGCTCTCTCGCTCTCTCGCTCTCTCGCTCTCTCGCTCTCTCGCTCTCGCTCTCTCGCTCTCGCTCTCTCTCTCTCGCTCTCGCTCTCTCGCTCTCTCGCTCTCGCTCTCTCGCTCTCTCGCTCTCGCTCTCTCGCTCTCGCTCTCTCGCTCTCTCGCTCTCGCTCTCTCGCTCTCGCTCTCTCGCTCTCGCTCTCTCGCTCTCGCTCGCTCTCTCGCTCTCGCTCTCTCGCTCTCGCTCGCTCTCTCGCTCTCTCCCTCTCTCTCTCGCTCTCTCCCTCTCTCGCTCTCTCTCTCGCTCTCTCGCTCTCACGCTCTCTCTCTCGCTCTCTCCCTCTCTCTCTCGCTCTCGCTCTCTCTCTCGCTCTCGCTCTCGCTCTCGCTCTCGCTCTCGCTCTCGCTCTCTCTCTCACGCTCTCTCTCTCGCTCTCTCCCTCTCTCTCTCGCTCTCGCTCTCTCTCGCGCTCTCGCTCTCGCTCTCGCTCTCGCTCTCGCTCTCGCTCTCGCTCTCGCTCTCGCTCTCGCTCTCGCTCTCTCGCTCTCTCGCTCTCTCGCTCTCTCTCTCTCGCTCTCTCCCTCTCTCTCTCTCTCGCTCTCGCTCTCGCTCTCGCTCTCTCTCTCGCTCTCTCGCTCTCTCGCTCTCTCCCTCGCTCTCGCTCTCGCTCTCTCGCGCTCGCGCTCTCGCTCTCGCTCTCGCTCGCTCTCTCACTCATATCAAATGTACTTTAAAATGAACACTTGCACATAATAGTGTACTAGATTATGGGTCAATACATGTGGTCCACACGCGCCTCTCTCGTAGCTCTGCTGGAGGCTGGAGAGCAATTCATGTTTCGTTCCTTTGCAGTTTCTGTGTGGACTTCACAATAGTTGAGCACAACAAAAGCAACCCAGCAACACCTGCAATCAGTCGTCCGTGTTAAATTAACCTGGCAGTTGATCAACAATCAATAGTTGTTGCTTGTGTTCTTCCGGAAAAGGGTCACGTGATCAGGGCGTGACGTATCGGGGAATTTCACGATCTCTTTCTAAACCTAACGAAGTGTTTCACGATCTCTTTCTAAACCTAACGAAGTATTTCACGATCTCTTTCTAAACCTAACGAAGTATTTTTGTTGTCTAAACCTAACCGAGTAGTTTCCTGTGAAGACTGAAGTGTATTTTGAAGACTGTTCATACAGACGGAGGAAGAGACTTTATATCCTAAAAGGAGACCAGAGGAAGAAACTGGAGGACGAGGAAAGAATAAAGGAGACGTATAGCAGCGCTGGCAATTTATAACCAGCTATCCTCCTCTTCCTCCTTTTCATCTTCCTCCTCCTCCTCGATGTCTCTCGGTGCGACGGACTGAAACGGGATATCACAGCGAGGGAACTCCACACACACACTGTGTAAGCACAGTTTGCCTTCATCTCTTCTGGCTCATTAGTGTGGCTCAGAGTGGAAAGAATTAAGGTTAAGAAACCTCGGATTTACAAAGAAACTCCTCATTACTGTTGTACCGTGTGTGTGTGTGTGTGTGTGTGTGTGTCCTTGTGTCCTTCCTTCAAAGGTCAACGCAGCCGTAGTATCGGTCTCCGGTAGAAGTGTGTCCTCGTGTCAGCGTCGGTCTCCTCTCTGTCGGGTTGTCTTCAGACGGGATCAGTTCTCGCTGATTGATTTAACCTTTTGAAGAAAAGAACCACAAATATGTTTTGAAGGGAACCCCGATACAAGCAATATATTGACTGATGTATCTGGCAACTCACAGAAACATTGATCCGAACACATCAGTGAAATATTCATTCACTGCTCATTTGATTCCCACCAAAATATGCAATCTGGCAATATTACGTCAACAGTTCCATCTTGGTTACGGTTGGGGAGGATCGTCGTCTGGTTTTAGTCAGAAAGACTTCTCAGTGAGAAAACTGAACTGAGAGATGGAGGGACTTGTAAGGAGAGAAGGAGAGGGAAAAATCAATATTCTGTATTGTTGTCAGAGGACGTTTGTGGACTAATGCGATGCTGTGGAAGCGGTGACTTTCCAACAGTGTCAAATGTAGTTGAACTGGCAGAGAGAGAGAAATGAAAGCACGAGGTGAAGAGAAAAGTTAAAAACGGTCTGCTTCAAAAGAACCGGACTAGAACTGTTTGAAGCAGACTGCAGCCTTTAAACATGGACTAAAATTCAGCAATTTGAGTTTGACTTTACAAATCCATCCTGATTCGGTTTGTAACCAAAACACACATAAGAATCTGAAGAAGATTAAAGTCATATTAGTTTGATTCCTGCTTCACTTGCACTATTTCAGTTGTTCTTTTAGTTCTACTGTTATGAAAAGCAGTTAAAAAAGAGAGGACGACTGCACTGAACAATGCCAGGAGGAGGGAAAGAAAACAGTGCAGAGACGGACAAGAAGGGTCGTTAACGGGTCTTTGAACGGTCATGAATAATTCATGAGGAGACAACGCCAGAGGAGGTTCTGGAGGCTCTACACCTTTAATACTCCACCAACACAGCCCTGCTCTACACCTTTAATACACCACCAACACAGCCCTGCTCTACACCTTTAATACACCACCAACACAGCCCTGCTCTACACCTTTAATACTCCACCAACACGGCCCTGCTCTACACCTTTAATACTCCACCAACACAGCCCTGCTCTACACCTTTAATACACCGCCAACACAGCCCTGCTCTACACCTTTAATACACCACCAACACGGCCCTGCTCTACACCTTTAATACACCACCAACACCGCCCTGCTCTACACCTTTAATACTCCACCAACACGGCCCTGCTCTACACCTTTAATACACCACCAACACAGCCCTGCTCTACACCTTTAATACACCACCAACACGGCCCTGCTCTACACCTTTAATACTCCACCAACACGGCCCTGCTCTACACCTTTAATACACCACCAACACAGCCCTGCTCTACACCTTTAATACACCACCAACACAGCCCTGCTCTACACCTTTAATACTCCACCAACACGGCCCTGCTCTACACCTTTAATACACCACCAACACAGCTCTGCTCTACACCTTTAATACACCACCAACACAGCCCTGCTCTACACCTTTAATACACCACCAACACAGCCCTGCTCTACACCTTTAATACACCACCAGCACAGCCCTGCTCTACACCTTTAATACACCACCAACACAGCCCTGCTCTACACCTTTAATACTCCACCAACACAGCCCTGCTCTACACCTTTAATACACCACCAACACAGCCCTGCTCTACACCTTTAATACACCACCAGCACAGCCCTGCTCTACACCTTTAATACTCCACCAACACGGCCCTGCTCTACACCTTTAATACACCACCAACACAGCCCTGCTCTACACCTTTAATACACCACCAACACAGCCCTGCTCTACACCTTTAATACTCCACCAACACAGCCCTGCTCTACACCTTTAATACACCACCAACACGGCCCTGCTCTACACCTTTAATACTCCACCAACACAGCCCTGCTCTACACCTTTAATACACCACCAACACAGCCCTGCTCTACACCTTTAATACTCCACCAACACAGCCCTGCTCTACACCTTTAATACACCACCAACACAGCCCTGCTCTACACCTTTAATACTCCACCAACACCGCCCTGCTCTACACCTTTAATACTCCACCAACACGGCCCTGCTCTACACCTTTAATACTCCACCAACACGGCCCTGCTCTACACCTTTAATACTCCACCAACACGGCCCTGCTCTACACCTTTAATACACCACCAACACGGCCCTGCTCTACACCTTTAATACTCCACCAACACCGCCCTGCTCTACAGCTTTAATACTCCACCAACACCGCCCTCCTCTACAGCTTTAATACTCCACCAACACCGCCCTGCTCTACACCTTTAATACTCCACCAACACCGCCCTGCTCTACAGCTTTAATACTCCACCAACACCGCCCTGCTCTACAGCTTTAATACTCCACCAACACCGCCCTGCTGTACACCTTTAATACTCCACCAACACCGCCCTGCTCTACACCTTTAATACTCCACCAACACCGCCCTGCTCTACAGCTTTAATACTCCACCAACACCGCCCTGCTCTACAGCTTTAATACTCCACCAACACCGCCCTGCTCTACACCTTTAATACTCCACCAACACCGCCCTGCTCTACACCTTTAATACTCCACCAACACGGCCCTGCTCTACACCTTTAATACACCACCAACACGGCCCTCCTCTACAGCTTTAATACTCCACCAACACCGCCCTGCTCTACAGCTTTAATACTCCACCAACACGGCCCTGCTCTACACCTTTAATACTCCACCAACACGGCCCTGCTCTACACCTTTAATACACCACCAACACCGCCCTCCTCTACAGCTTTAATACTCCACCAACACGGCCCTGCTCTACACCTTTAATACTCCACCAACACGGCCCTGCTCTACACCTTTAATACACCACCAACACGGCCCTCCTCTACAGCTTTAATACTCCACCAACACGGCCCTGCTCTACACCTTTAATACACCACCAACACGGCCCTGCTCTACAGCTTTAATACTCCACCAACACCGCCCTCCTCTACAGCTTTAATACTCCACCAACACGGCCCTGCTCTACACCTTTAATACACCACCAACACGGCCCTGCTCTACAGCTTTAATACTCCACCAACACCGCCCTCCTCTACAGCTTTAATACTCCACCAACACGGCCCTGCTCTACACCTTTAATACTCCACCAACACCGCCCTCCTCTACATAGCTCGGGGACGTAGAAGAACAAAGAGGAGGAACGAGATTGAACGAGAGTATTGGACGGTGCAGTCTGTCATTGAGACGCCTCACACACTCAGCAGGTAAGCAGAGGACAAATTAAGGGAGGCAGGAAGGGACAAACGAGGAAGATGAGGGGGTGAAGGGGAAGAATCCAAACGGAGTGATTTAATTGGCTGGATTAGCATGAAACAAAGCAGCAGGATGTGTGAGATGCGGAGACGTTGTCCTTCAAAACACTTCCCCACCGTGCTCAGCTGCCCTTGAGCAACACACGGAACCGCTCTGGCCTGCAGCGCTCCGTGATGTAGAACAGCAGATTAAAGATGTTCTGTGTCTAAATGTGAACATGGGTAAACCGTCAGAGCAACACGAAGACATCACAGACTTCCACAGCAACGAAGATGAACAATCTGCCGGTTCTCTCGTGTGTCTGCCGGTTATTTTTTTGTTGTTGTTGGTCAAGTCCATCGGCACACTTCAGAGTCGAGGATTGAGATTAGTCCAAGTCAGTCGAGACACCTTTAATTCATGTCCCACGTCAGTCCAGACTCGTAGGCAAGTCAGTTGAGGCAAGTCTCGAGTCATAAGGTCAGGTCTCAAGTCAGAGACGGGTCCACCCCGAGCACAAAGTCAGATCTCAAGTCAGTAGAGATGGTCTCTGATGAACCAAAGTCCATCAAGTCACAAGTCGAGTCTGAAACTTGACACTTCGGGTCTTATCAAAGAAAGTCTTTAATGAGGTTTCAAGATCAGTCCAAAACAAGTCATTGATTAAACCAGATACGCACAAGTCAGGAGGAAGGACGACGTAAAGCCTCAAGTCAGTTGAGGTGAGTCCAGCTATTTTAACTTGACCGTCTGTACGTCTAACCCGACGCTTCCACAACACGTCGTTGTATTGGGACCTAGCAGCTGACGGTGTGCTCGCTCTGCCAGAGCCCTAAAATATATAACGTGTGTGAGCTCAGCCCGTCTTCCCTAGAGAAATAAAACCGGTTTTAAAAGAGCGATGAACAGAGTGAACTGTTCTTTTGTTTTGTGCTTCAGGCCACTGAGTTTGTGAAAACTGATAAAGCTCCTTAAAGGTCCCAGCGAGAGAGAGAGACGAGATGAAAGGTGTGAAGGGTTTTATCTCCAAACAGTTCCGTGTGTGTGTGTGTGTGTGTGTGTGTGTGTGTGTGTGTGTGTGTGTGTGTGTGTGTGTGTGTGTGTGTGTGTGTGTGTGTGTGTGTGTGTGTGTGTGTGTGTGTGTGTGTGTGTGTGTGTGTGTGTGTGTGTGTGTGTGTGTGTGTGTGTGTGTGTGTGTGTGTGTGTGTGTGTGTGTGTTCACCCCTGCACTGGTGATGCTGCTGAGGTTAACATCATCATTTCACACACAGATGAACTTTGAAGTCGTTCTCACTTTGTGTTTGTGGCTGTACGGTTGCTACAGAATGCGATCTTTAACCCTCTGTTCTCCCGGATTACTCATCCCAAGCGTCCTGTTCAGTCCCTGTGGGTGATTAACTGTGTTTAGTTGAGCCACTGAATGGCAGCAGATGCAGTCAAAGCACCGTCTGGTACGGTGGGGCCTGACTCTGGATGTGTTTGTGCCTCCTGCTGCTCTCATCTCCTGACAAATGGGAAAGAAACTGGAGATCTCCTTCTGAGTTTATTATCTACCTGAGCACCTCCTCATCCTCCTCATCCTCCTCATCCTCTGTCCTACGGACCTCCATGCGTTTCATTCTGACAAGCGTCCTGCCGTCTTTTCCATCTCTTCCCCCCCTTTTGACAAGAAGAAGCTCATTTCCTTTAGTGGGAGCTGCTCCTCCGGCCTCCTCCAGTCGCTTCATCTCTTTCCTCCCACTTTCACCGGCTCTTTAACTTCCCATTGTTGCTGTCTCCTGCTGTTCGGGGCAGCATCTTCTATTGTTTAACTACACACTACCGTGGATGCTTTTCAGCTAAAACTAGCAGCTACTTTTTACCGTCCACCTACAGTGTTGGGTCCATGATTATTTTTGGTTATGTTCCTGCAAACATCACACAGTGTTGAGTTCTCATCTGTTCTCTTTAAAGCCAGAAAAGGCCTCTTATTATAATTCAATACATCTCAAAGTCACCACAAACTACAGCTTCCAAAATGATCATGAAGTGAAGTCAGCACCTCTTATGAACAGTGTCTACCAGCTGTCCCGTAGTCGTTGATAATAGTTTCTACCAAAACATTCACGGTAACTGAGACGTGGCAGTAAGAGGAACTCTCTCCCCATGATGTACACATCTCTACATGCGAGTTGTCGATGGTTTGAACGTGGTTGGATTGCATCGACGCTGTCAGAAGAGCAGCAGTGATGCTTGACGTACAGATCTTCAGTCTGGTGTTAATCTTACACCTCCTGCCTGGTGGGAGTACGATGGAGGTCAGTCAGTCACCACGAGGACGATGTATGAAGGAGGCTAAGTTTAGCCTTCCATTATAACACGGATCACTTGTGAGTGTCTTTATGGAGGAGAGGAGCGTGACAGGTGTCATTGCATGTGTGGCTCTAAAACAGTAAACCTGTTTAACAGTGGTTGTGCCGACGTTGTCTGTGGTTGTTTAGCTTCTCTTTGTGGTCGTTTAGCTTCTCTTTGTGGTCGTGTAGCTTCTCTTTGTGGTCGTTTAGCTTCTCTTTGTGGTCGTTTAGCTTCTCTTTGTGGTCGTTTAGCTTCTCTTTGTGGTCGTTTAGCTTCTCTTTGTGGTCGTTTAGCTTCTCTTTGTGGTCGTTTAGCTTCTCTTTGTGGTCGTTTAGCTTCTCTTTGTGGTCGTTTAGCTTCTCTTTGTGGTCGTTTAGCTTCTCTTTGTGGTCGTTTAGCTTCTCTTTGTGGTCGTTTAGCTTCTCTTTGTGGTCGTTTAGCTTCTCTTTGTGGTCGTTTAGCTTCTCTTTGTGGTCGTTTAGCTTCTCTTTGTGGTCGTTTAGCTTCTCTTTGTGGTCGTTTAGCTTCTCTTTGTGGTCGTTTAGCTTCTCTTTGTGGTCGTTTAGCTTCTCTTTGTGGTCGTTTAGCTTCTCTTTGTGGTCGTTTAGCTTCTCTTTGTGGTCGTTTAGCTTCTCTTTGTGGTCGTTTAGCTTCTCTTTGTGGTCGTTTAGCTTCTCTTTGTGGTCGTTTAGCTTCTCTTTGTGGTCGTTTAGCTTCTCTTTGTGGTCGTTTAGCTTCTCTTTGTGGTCGTTTAGCTTCTCTTTGTGGTCG
The DNA here is from genome assembly GCA_024529925.1 of Ophthalmolycus amberensis. Classification (NCBI taxonomy): domain Eukaryota; kingdom Metazoa; phylum Chordata; class Actinopteri; order Perciformes; family Zoarcidae; genus Ophthalmolycus; species Ophthalmolycus amberensis. The sequence goes on from JAFEUB010000514.1 coordinate 112,856, forward strand.
TTTAGCTTCTCTTTGTGGTCGTTTAGCTTCTCTTTGTGGTCGTTTAGCTTCTCTCTGTGGTCGTTTAGCTTCTCTCTGTGGTCGTTTAGCTTCTCTCTGTGGTCGTTTAGCTTCTCTCTGTGGTCGTTTAGCTTCTCTCTGTGGTCGTTTAGCTTCTCTTTGTGGTTGTTTAGCTTCTCTTTGTGGTTGTTTAGCTTCTCTGTGGTCGTTTAGCTTCTCTTTGTGGTCGTTTAGCTTCTCTTTGTGGTCGTTTAGCTTCTCTTTGTGGTCGTTTAGCTTCTCTGTGGTCGTTTAGCTTCTCCTTGTGGTCGTTTAGCTTCTCTTTGTGGTCGTTTAGCTTCTCTTTGTGGTCGTTTAGCTTCTCTTTGTGGTGGTTTAGCTTCTCTGTGGTTGTTTAGCTTCTCTTTGTGGTCGTTTAGCTTCTCTTTGTGGTCGTTTAGCTTCTCTTTGTGGTGGTTTAGCTTCTCTGTGGTTGTTTAGCTTCTCTCTGTGGTTGTTTAGCTTCTCTCTGTGGTCGTTTAGCTTCTCTCTGTGGTCGTTTAGCTTCTCTCTGTGGTCGTTTAGCTTCTCTGTGGTTGTTTAGCGTCTCTCTGTGGTCGTTCTGTGTCTCTTTGTGGTCGTTCTGTGTCTCTTTGTGGTCGTTCTGTGTCTCTTTGTGGTCGTTTAGCTTCTCTTTGTGCTCGTTCTGTGTCTCTTTGTGGTTGTTTAGCTTCTCTTTGTGGTTGTTTAGCTTCTCTTTGTGGTCGATCTGTGTCTCTTTGTGGTCGTTTAGCTTCTCTTTGTGGTCGTTTAGCTTCTCTTTGTGGTCGTTTAGCTTCTCTTTGTGGTCGTTTAGCTTCTCTTTGTGGTCGTTTAGCTTCTCTCTGTGGTCGTTTAGCTTCTCTCTGTGGTCGTTTAGCTTCTCTCTGTGGTCGTTTAGCTTCTCTCTGTGGTCGTTTAGCTTCTCTCTGTGGTCGTTTAGCTTCTCTTTGTGGTTGTTTAGCTTCTCTTTGTGGTCGTTTAGCTTCTCTGTGGTCGTTTAGCTTCTCCTTGTGGTCGTTTAGCTTCTCTTTGTGGTCGTTTAGCTTCTCTTTGTGGTCGTTTAGCTTCTCTTTGTGGTGGTTTAGCTTCTCTGTGGTTGTTTAGCTTCTCTTTGTGGTCGTTTAGCTTCTCTTTGTGGTCGTTTAGCTTCTCTTTGTGGTGGTTTAGCTTCTCTGTGGTTGTTTAGCTTCTCTCTGTGGTTGTTTAGCTTCTCTCTGTGGTCGTTTAGCTTCTCTCTGTGGTCGTTTAGCTTCTCTCTGTGGTCGTTTAGCTTCTCTGTGGTTGTTTAGCGTCTCTCTGTGGTCGTTCTGTGTCTCTTTGTGGTCGTTCTGTGTCTCTTTGTGGTCGTTCTGTGTCTCTTTGTGGTCGTTTAGCTTCTCTTTGTGCTCGTTCTGTGTCTCTTTGTGGTTGTTTAGCTTCTCTTTGTGGTTGTTTAGCTTCTCTTTGTGGTCGATCTGTGTCTCTTTGTGGTCGTTTAGCTTCTCTTTGTGGTCGTTCTGTGTCTCTTTGTGGTCGTTTAGCTTCTCTTTGTGGTCGTTTAGCTTCTCTTTGTGGTCGTTTAGCTTCTCTTTGTCGTCGTTTAGCTTCTCTTTGTGGTCGTTTAGCTTCTCTTTGTCGTCGTTTAGCTTCTCTTTGTGGTGGTTTTGCCTCTTTCTGTGTTTTTTTGTTTCTTTGTAGTATTTTTATTGACTTCCCAACAGTCACTTCAGACAGGGGTTCTGGTCCAGGGGCCCAGACCTGGACCCTGTAGGCCGGTTCAGTCTTCATCATGATAATAACAAGCCGACTACCTATCACCTTCTGACTCTGGTTGGGGGGGGGGGGGGGGGGCACCAGGGGCCCTTAACCCAGACATGGAGAGAGACACTGGTAGAGAAAGCAAACAGCCACATTAATATCCCAGCATGCTTTGCCTTCATTGGATGCTGACCTGCTGTTTCTGCCTTAATTGGGTTATTCAGAGCCAAATGAAATATTCCTGTTTTATTTTTAGAGCTCGTCTTTTATTATTCATGAAAGTGAAACTGACTGAGAGGACGGACAGAGAGAGAGAGAGAGACAGACGAGAGACGGACCACCGCAGAGATCAAGACGAATCTAAAGAGACAAAAAACAAACTGATGG
>JAFEUB010000514.1:120000-127500 GCA_024529925.1 Ophthalmolycus amberensis
AGACGACAAGCAGACACTTTTAGAAATGCTTGTTTAGTGAATGAGTGGATGGATCAGATCTCTGCTGATCAGCACACGTTCTACACACAGATACTTAAACACTGTATTAACTGTAACTTCTAAAAGATCTCTTAAGAACTGGAAGCGTTCCTCCGGCTGAACACAAAATGCTCCACTTATTGTTTCCAGCTGATCGTCTCTCATATCACAACAAAACGCATTCTTTTTGTGTTTGTCCTTTTCTAAACGTGAGCTCTGCGTTTGGTGTGAACTCAACAAAATGAGATGTTTGAGCACATTCTGTCACATCTCCAACACACACACGCGCCTTTTGACGTAGAGTTGTGACCCAAACCCTGGATTTAAGTAAGTAAACGTTCCACAGGATCGATGTGTGTGTGTGTGTGTGTGTGTGTGTGTGTGTGTGTGTGTGTGTGTGTGTGTGTGTGTGTGTGTGTGTGTGTGTGTGTGTGTGTGTGTGTGTGTGTGTGTGTGTGTGTGTGTGTGTGTGTGTGTGTGTGTGTGTGTGTGTGCGCGCGCGTGCGCGCGCGCGTGCGCGCGCGCGTGCGTGTGTGTACGTGTACGATGAAACACACTAACAGCAAGACTGGACTTATCATCAGAGGAGGTGACTGACCCACACAAGGTACCAGCGGCTGCTTTTAATAGACCATCTGTTGCTTTTAGGACACACACACACACACAGGTGTTAAAGATCATGTTGCTCAATCAGCCATCGCTGTTTCATCAGACCAACACACACTCACAGGATGCTTCATGCAGAGTTCTGCACGTGCTCGGTACGAGTGCTGGTTTGTGTTTGTGAGGAAACGATGTCGGTCTGAAGTGGAATTTAAGTTCGTAAGTGAGTCTTGTTCATTCTCTCGTGACATTAGCTGTGTTTCCGTTCACGTATTTTTACTCACATTTGTAAGTATCGCAACAGAAGAAGCTGAAAGGAAACGACAGAACTCATTAAAACTTCCTCAATTGTGCAAGAAAAAGTTTTTCTGCTCAGTTGGCAGAACAAGGACGTGATGAGAATAAAGGACGGCCTGTCCTCCAGGTCACCTGAAATATCCCTTCATCACTTTGAGCCTCTGGCTGTGTTGACACATTAAACAGATGTCGTCAGGTTTGTCAACAAACTATTTTCAGAGGTCTTCTGAACTTTGACCCTCATGTAAAGCGGACAGACAGACGGACAATTCTGTGAGAATAAAGGTGAGAGTGTGGGACGCGATCGTGAGAGTGGGACGCGATCGTGACAGTGTGGGACGCGATCGTGAGAATGTAGGACGCGATCGTGAGAGTGTGGGACGCGATCGTGAGAATGTGGGACGCGATCGTGAGAGTGTGGGACGCGATCGTGAGAGTGTGGGACGCGATCGTGAGAATGTGGGACGCGATCGTGAGAGTGTGGGACGCGATCGTGAGAGTGTGGGACGCGATCGTGAGAGTGTGGGACGCGATCGTGAGAGTGTGGGACGCGATCGTGAGAATGTGGGACGCGATCGTGAGAATGTGGGACGCGATCGTGAGAGTGTGGGACGCGATCGTGAGAGTGTGGGACGCGATCGTGAGAATGTGGGACGCGATCGTGAGAGTGTGGGACGCGATCGTGAGAGTGTGGGACGCGATCGTGAGAATGTGGGACGCGATCGTGAGAATGTGGGACGCGATCGTGAGAATGTGGGACGCGATCGTGAGAGTGTGGGACGCGATCGTGAGAGTGTGGGACGCGATCGTGAGAATGTGGGACGCGATCGTGATAGTGTGGGACGCGATCGTGAGAATGTGGGACGCGATCGTGAGAGTGTGGGACGCGATCGTGAGAGTGTGGGACGCGATCGTGAGAGTGTGGGACGCGATCGTTAGAGTGTGGGACGCGATCGTGAGAGTGGGACGCGATCGTGAGAGTGTGGGACGCGATCGTGAGAGTGTGGGACGCGATCGTGAGAATGTGGGACGCGATCGTTAGAGTGTGGGACGCGATCGTGAGAGTGTGGGACGCGATCGTGAGAATGTGGGACGCGATAGTGAGAGTGTGGGACGCGATCGTGAGAATGTGGGACGCGATCGTGAGAATGTGGGACGCGATCGTGAGAGTGTGGGACGCGATCGTGACAGTGTGGGACGCGATCGTGACAGTGTGGGACGCGATCGTGAGAGTGTGGGACGCGATCGTGAGAATGTGGGACGCGATCGTGAGAATGTGGGACGCGATCGTGAGAATGTGGGACGCGATCGTGAGAATGTGGGACGCGATCGTGAGAGTGTGGGACGCGATCGTGAGAGTGTGGGACGCGATCGTGAGAGTGTGGGACGCGATAGTGAGAGTGTGGGACGCGATCGTGAGAGTGTGGGACGCGATCGTGAGAGTGTGGGACGCGATCGTGAGAATGTGGGACGCGATCGTGAGAATGTGGGACGCGATCGTGAGAGTGTGGGACGCGATCGTGAGAGTGTGGGACGCGATCGTGAGAATGTGGGACGCGATCGTGAGAGTGTGGGACGCGATCGTGAGAGTGTGGGACGCGATCGTGAGAATGTGGGACGCGATCGTGAGAATGTGGGACGCGATCGTGAGAGTGTGGGACGCGATCGTGAGAGTGTGGGACGCGATCGTGAGTGTGGGACGCGATCGTGAGAATGTGGGACGCGATCGTGAGAATGTGGGACGCGATCGTGAGAGTGTGGGACGCGATCGTGAGAGTGTAGGATTGTAATGTAATTATTGATTAAATGGTGAAGATGGAGCTCATTTGAATAACTATACATTCTGCTGGTAGTTTATGAGTTTCCTCCTGGTCATCAATAATATTTTGAGCAGTAAACGAACAATAAAGGCGTCTGAGATGTAGAAGTATAAAGTATCAGCACACTGTATCTTAGTAAATGTATGTATTTACTGCGATAACAATCTCAGACATGAAGGTTTGAAGACAAAGATGTTTTAATGATATTTTATTATCTTATCTGATGTTAAATATAGAATATGGATCTATATCTATAGATCCATGTCAGATAAACATAGTGCAGTAAAACATACATTCATCAAAAAGCAAAAGAAGAGTTTTTGATTTTATTTATCAAACTAACGAGTATATTCTCCTTTATGTTTTCAAAATGTCGGGTTTTCTTTCCTGGGAATCAAACCTGCAACTCTTCAAACATTTAGACTGAATGTTTGCGTTAAACACACAGATCAACTGAATCGTTAAAGGTTTAAAGAACCAACCGGTCGTTTTTCATGTTTCTCATTTACTGAACATCAAAGATAAAAAAAACAAAAAAACAGTTGAACCATGAAGCTGATTTATTTGAATGTTCTTTATTCATCCAGTTTCAGGAAGCCATTGATTTATATGCATGTCCGTACAGGGTGAAAATAAATTCTACTCTTTTTAAACAATCTGCGCTCAAACTGCATCATTAAGCAACAATAATGTAACATCCATAGAAGATGAATTCAGATCATCTGTGTGATTGATCACATTTCAAACCGTACAGAAATAATGTGAAAGCAATAGAGAGGAATAATTCAGAAAAGTATCTGCATTTGCAGTGAGACAGGGACGCTGGTGTCGTCAGGTCCAAAGCGTCCAGTAGGTTGTTGACACTGAGGCACGTTTTCCTTAAATATGACCAAAGAATGAGTCCATCGATCCAAGTTCAGACAAATATCCATAAATGTCCGTTGAATGACAGAAAAATCACTCAGAGGCCCAAATGAAGGGAAACTAAGTCTGATCTTCAGACGAAATACAAGTTCCCTGATCTGAAAAAGACTCGTCGTGTGACCCAGAATAGTTTTTATTCAGCAGGTGCGTGCACAGCGGATGGAGTTTTTTTTAGCACAGATGTACAGGTTTTATTGGTTTTACGCACAAGTGAATGGGTTTTATGCACAGATGTATCGGTTTTACGCACAGATTTATTGGTTTTACGCACAAATTAATGGGTTTTATGCACAGATGTATCAGTTTTACGCACAGATTTATTGGTTTTACGCACAGATTAATGGGTTTTATGCACAGATGTATCGGTTTTACGCACAGATTTATTGGTTTTACGCACAAATTAATGGGTTTTATGCACAGATGTATCGGTTTTACGCACAGATTTATTGGTTTTACGCACAAATTAATGGGTTTTATGCACAGATGTATCGGTTTTACGCGCGGTCAGGTGGTGTGGAACGCGGCGGTGACAAACGGCGTGGTGCCGGGCATGCAGCGGTATTGGAGGGTATAGTTCCTCCCATCGTTGTTGTCCCAGAACTCCCCCTCTTCGCTCCGCACGTACACGGAGAAGTGCACGGCAGAGCTGGGGTCCATGAAGGGCGGCGTGTACACGGTGAAGCTGAACCGCTGATCCGCGGTGCCCGGCTGATCCGCGGCCACGGGCAGAGCCTGCGCGTCCACGTAGGAGAGCCAGTCGTTGAAGGTGTACCTCAATCCGACCTCTTTGTCGGTGCAGCTGCTCGAGACCCGGATCTGTCCCCGCACGTCGAGCTGGGTGATGGTGACCTTCTCCAGGCAGACGCGGAGCCGCTGGACTCTCTGCTCCGCGTCCCGGGGCTCCGGGAAGCAGGCGACCAGCCGGTCCGTGTCCAGGCTGGACTTGAAGCTCTGGCACAGGTCGTTCAGTGAGTCCTGCTGCGGCGGGAAGCTCTTGTGCCGGGACAGGACTTTACTCGGGATCTGCGGCTCCTCCAGCGAGCTGAAGTGCTTGACGCTGGCCAGGTTCAGGCCCATGGAGTCGGCGAACTTCACCCGCTTCCTCCCGTTACTCCCGGAGACTTCGACCAGGAGTGCGGGCAAGGACCTGGCTCTCCTCCGGTCCTTCATAAACCTGAGGTGAGAAGCGTCCACCTCGTCGTCCAGATCTTCCTCCTCCTCCTCCAGACCGTTCTTCATACTCGGGAACTGGAGAGGTGAGCGGGACATGTGTGCCCGGCGGCTTGTACATAGAGAAGAAACTCCCGCCCCCTCTGGACGACAACGTGGTGACAACAGAGCGCGCGCACCGTCACGTAGGAAGCATCAACTCTCACCTGTCTGCGTGCAGCGGACCGGAAACACGTCACACTGTAAACAACAACACAGAGAATATTCCACAACAAAATTCTGTGTACACATAAATACAAGTAATAACATGGTTCAGTACTCCGATCCTTTACTTAGATAGAAGTACAAATACAACAATGTACGAATACAAGTAAAAGCCCTGCATTCAAATTCCCATCAAAGTAAAAGTATTCTCAGCTTCATGTAGTAAAAGTACTGAAGTATTCTCAGCTTCATGTAGTAAAAGTACTGAAGTATTCTCAGCTTCATGTAGTAAAAGTACTGAAGTATTCTCAGCTTCATGTAGTAAAAGTACTGAAGTATTCTCAGCTTCATGCAGTAAAAGTACTGAAGTATTCTCAGCTTCATGCAGTAAAAGTACTGAAGTATTCTCAGCTTCATGTAGTAAAAGTACTGAAGTATTCTCAGCTTCATGCAGTAAAAGTACTGAAGTATTCTCATCTTCATGTAGTAAAAGTACTGAAGTATTCTCAGCTTCATGCAGTAAAAGTACTGAAGTATTCTCAGCTTCATGTAGTAAAAGTACTGAAGTATTCTCAGCTTCATGTAGTAAAAGTACTGAAGTATTCTCAGCTTCATGCAGTAAAAGTACTGAAGTATTCTCAGCTTCATGTAGTAAAAGTACTGAAGTATTCTCAGCTTCATGTAGTAAAAGTACTGAAGTATTCTCAGCTTCATGTAGTAAAAGTACTGAAGTATTCTCAGCTTCATGTAGTAAAAGTACTGAAGTATTCTCAGCTTCATGTAGTAAAAGTACTGAAGTATTCTCAGCTTCATGTAGTAAAAGTACTGAAGTATTCTCAGCTTCATGTAGTAAAAGTACTGAAGTATTCTCAGCTTCATGTAGTAAAAGTACTGAAGTATTCTCATCTTCATGTAGTAAAAGTACTGAAGTATTCTCAGCTTCATGTAGTAAAAGTACTGAAGTATTCTCAGCTTCATGCAGTAAAAGTACTGAAGTATTCTCAGCTTCATGTAGTAAAAGTACTGAAGTATTCTCAGCTTCATGCAGTAAAAGTACTGAAGTATTCTCAGCTTCATGTAGTAAAAGTACTGAAGTATTCTCAGCTTCATGTAGTAAAAGTACTGAAGTGATGTCACTGTAAATTAGGGGTCTCAAACTCATCTCCACTCTGGGCCACATCAGCATCACGGTCGCCCTCATAGGGCCGGTTGTAACTGTAAGACTGTATAACTGTAACTTCTCCTAACATATTGTTAAATAACTCTCTGTATTTGATTATTGTTTATTCAAGTGTACAAATATTGTACATGCAGTTATATAAATGAAAAATGATATTTAAACACATTTCTGTTATTACATAAATCATTTTAATTGAGGGTTAAGAAACCCACATGACTCTATCAAAGATCAAACTATTAAAGTAAATAACAAAGACAAAAATATCAAACACAAGTTATTACATTAACTTTGTTCAAAGCTGTTTGTGTCACCTCTCTGCATCACTAATGTTCCTCCCTGTCGTCGTCCTGTGCATGGCAGCTACATCCAAGAGCTCCTCACTGAGAGTCAGGTCTGATAAACATGGATAGATGCTCTGTATCCGTGTTGTCTGTGCTTTCATCAACAGATCATTAAAAACACAAGTACCTGCTCGTCTCTTAGCTGTGTTGTTAGATTGCTGCTAGTTCATGAACTCGGTCTGCGATGGTGTTTCTTCACAAACTGACATTTGTAAAAGTCTGTATCTGGTCGGAGCTCTGCTCACATCCTTTAGCATGCACTGGGCTGTAGCTGTGTAAATATATTCTGCTGTGATTGCAGTCTGCCTTTTAATTCTTGGACAATTTGATGTTTTTCTTGGGGCTAAATTTAGCTCCGTGTTTGGCGTCAAAATGCCGACGTGAATTGTATCCTTCATCACCGACACGCCTCATAACACAGAAGACAGACACGTTGTTCTCCTTGAAGCACAAACATGTATTCGCGTTCACATCTTTCATTACCTTTTCTTCCTTCTGCATCAATTTTTCTCTTCGTGGACATTTTGGGATTATTTGTCGATCTTTTTCAATTGTTGGAAAACCGCTTTTATGGGCTGTTGCCTCTCCTGTCCACCTGTTGTGATCTCTATCTCATAATTTCAACTTTCTATCTCATAATTTCGACCATGGGGATACTTTTATTTTCAAGTCCAACTTTTAATTATTTTTCAAAAAAAGAAAAAAAAAATCTTTTTTTAAATTTTATTTTATTTTTTTGCTGGCGGATTCGCGGGCCACATAAAATGACGTGGCGGGCCGGATTCGGCCGCGGGCCTTGAGTTTGACACATGTGCTGTAAATACATAGATAAATATTAGATATTATATACTTTACTGTAGTACTTTTACAGCGTGGCATTAGTACTTTTACTGTAACAGAGTACTTTTACAGCGTGGCATTA
>JAFEUB010000514.1:132500-138413 GCA_024529925.1 Ophthalmolycus amberensis
ATAACGAACCAACTGTAAGACAAGGACAGCTAGTTAAATATATAACGAACCAACTGTAATACAAGGACAGCTAGTTAAATATATAACTAACCAACTGTAAGAGAAGGACAGCTAGTTAAATATATAACTAACCAACTGTAAGAGAAGGACAGCTAGTTAAATATATAACGAACCAACTGTAAGACAAGGACAGCTAGTTAAATATATAACTAACCAACTGTAAGACAAGGACAGCTAGTTAAATATATAACTAACCAACTGTAAGAGAAGGACAGCTAGTTAAATATATAACTAACCAACTGTACGAGAAGGACAGCTAGTTAAATATATAACGAACCAACTGTAAGACAAGGACAGCTAGTTAAATATATAACGAACCAACTGTAATACAAGGACAGCTAGTTAAATATATAACTAACCAACTGTAAGAGAAGGACAGCTAGTTAAATATATAACTAACCAACTGTACCAGAAGGACAGCTAGTTAAATATATAACGAACCAACTGTAAGACAAGGACAGCTAGTTAAATATATAACGAACCAACTGTAAGAGAAGGACAGCTAGTTAAATATATAACTAACCAACTGTAAGACAAGGACAGCTAGTTAAATATATAACTAACCAACTGTAAGAGAAGGACAGCTAGTTAAATATATAACGAACCAACTGTAAGACAAGGACAGCTAGTTAAATATATAACTAACCAACTGTAAGACAAGGACAGCTAGTTAAATATATAACTAACCAACTGTAAGACAAGGACAGCTAGTTAAATATATAACGAACCAACTGTAAGACAAGGACAGCTAGTTAAATATATAACTAACCAACTGTAAGACAAGGACAGCTAGTTAAATATATAACGAACCAACTGTAAGAGGACAGCTAGTTAAATATATAACTAACCAACTGTAAGACAAGGACAGCTAGTTAAATATATAACGAACCAACTGTAAGACAAGGACAGCTAGTTAAATATATAACTAACCAACTGTAAGACAAGGACAGCTAGTTAAATATATAACTAACCAACTGTAAGAGAAGGACAGCTAGTTAAATATATAACTAACCAACTGTAAGAGGACAGCTAGTTAAATATATAACTAACCAACTGTAAGAGAAGGACAGCTAGTTAAATATATGACTAACCAACTGTAAGAGAAGGACAGCTAGTTGAATACATAACTAACCAACTGTAAGACAACGACAGCTAGTTAAATATATAGTTAATTCACTAACCAACCAGTTAAAGCACCAACTGTAAAACATAAACAGCTAGTAAATTCCAAGTAATTAACCAGTTTGACCATAAACTGCAAGAGAGAAAATATTTAAATAACCAGTTAAACCACCAGCTGGAACTAGTTTACTGATTAAACAGCTCACCAACCCAGTCAGACCAAAAAGTAGAGGACAGATACACAACTAGTTAAATGTAATTAACTAACCCTACACCGGCTGCAAAAGAGACAAACAGCTTGTTAAAATAAAGTGTCACAAACTAGTTAGTCCACTAACTGACAGAACTGACTAACTGGCTCCACCGTAAACACATCAGTCTGTGTGTGTGAGTGTGTGAGACTGTGTGTCTGTGACTGTGTGTGTCTGTGACTGTGTGTGTGAGACTGTGCGTCTGTGACTGTGTGTGTCTGTGTGTGTGAGACTGTGCGTCTGTGACTGTGTGTGTCTGTGACTGTGTGTGTGTGTGTGTCTGTACCTGGGATCATCCTTCAAAGTGGTCACCAGTGTTTCCTGTAAAACACAAACATCATCAGACCTCAGCTGGTTTTAAAAGAAAGAAATGATTTATTATTTTATAGCTTTGATACAATTACTAATTACTCAAAATGAATAATAAGAATAAAACAAACGGCTTCAGTTACAAATGCACTCCAGTGATTTAGGTTTGCACTCCAACAAAAAGGTGCAGATTGCATTGCAGCCTACATTTCCCATGATGCAACTGCAACACACCTCCAGTTTTTACTTCTTATTTTTCTGTCAGACGTCAAAGTTAAGAACCTTGATGACATCACCATGACGTCATCAGGAGAGCGCTTCACTTACCTCATGGGAGGCGATCTTATCTCGGTCGTCCTGCAGACAGAGACACAGACAGTTAGTCCTGTCACATGACGTCCCCCCCCTCAGACAGACAGACAGTTAGTCCTGTCACATGACGTCCCCCCCCTCAGACAGACAGACAGTTAGTCCTGTCACATGACGTCCCCCCCCTCAGACAGACAGACAGTTAGTCCTGTCACATGACGTCCCCCCCCTCAGACAGACAGACAGTTAGTCCTGTCACATGACGTCCCCCCCCTCAGACAGACAGACAGTTAGTCCTGTCACATGACGTCCCCCCCTCAGACAGACAGACAGTCCTGTCACATGACGTCCCCCCCTCAGACAGACAGACAGTTAGTCCTGTCACATGACGTCCCCCCCTCAGACAGACAGTTAGTCCTGTCACATGACGTCCCCCCCCTCAGACAACAGTTAGTCCTGTCACATGACGTCCCCCCCTCAGACAGACAGTTAGTCCTGTCACATGACGTCCCCCCCCTCAGACAGACAGTTAGTCCTGTCACATGACGTCCCCCCCTCAGACAGACAGTACAGTCCTGTCACATGACGTCCCCCCCCTCAGACAGACAGACTAGTCCTGTCACATGACGTCCCCCCCTCAGACAGACAGACAGTTAGTCCTGTCACATGACGTCCCCCCCCTCAGACAGACAGTACAGTCCTGTCACATGACGTCCCCCCCTCAGACAGACAGACAGTTAGTCCTGTCACATGACGTCCCCCCCCTCAGACAGACAGTTAGTCCTGTCACATGACGTCCCCCCCCTCAGACAGACAGACAGTTAGTCCTGTCACATGACGTCCCCCCCTCAGACAGACAGACAGTCCTGTCACATGACGTCCGCCCCCTCAGACAGACAGTTAGTCCTGTCACATGACGTCCCCCCCCTCAGACAGACAGTTAGTCCTGTCACATGACGTCCCCCCCTCAGACAGACAGTTAGTCCTGTCACATGACGTCCCCCCCCTCAGACAGACAGTTAGTCCTGTCACATGACGTCCCCCCCTCAGACAGACAGTTAGTCCTGTCACATGACGTCCCCCCCCTCAGACAGACAGTTAGTCCTGTCACATGACGTCCCCCCCCTCAGACAGACAGTTAGTCCTGTCACATGACGTCCCCCCCTCAGACAGACAGTTAGTCCTGTCACATGACGTCCCCCCCTCAGACAGACAGTTAGTCCTGTCACATGACGTCCCCCCCTCAGACAGACAGACAGTTAGTCCTGTCAGATGACGTCCCCCCCCTCAGACAGACAGACAGTTAGTCCTGTCACATGACGTCCCCCCCTCAGACAGACAGACAGTTAGTCCTGTCACATGACGTCCCCCCCTCAGACAGACAGTTAGTCCTGTCACATGACGTCCCCCCCTCAGACAGACAGTTAGTCCTGTCACATGACGTCCCCCCCTCAGACAGACAGTTAGTCCTGTCACATGACGTCCCCCCCTCAGACAGACACTGACCGGGTGCAGCTCTCCGATCATCATGGAGAGAGACATCTCTCGGGCGTCGCTGGAGTGTCCGACGTCCTCGAAGCTCTCGGTGGCGTCTCCTCCCGCCTGCTCCCTCAGCACCTCCTCTCCTCCAGGGTGCTGAGGAGGAAAACAAATGCACCCTCAGTGACTCAGCAGTCAGAGCAGGAAATCACTAAATGATGCAGTACTATCTACTAATATATCTAGTAGTATATAAAGTATCAAGTTCTGCATTTTGGCCGTCGCCATCTTTGTTTCTTTTCCAACCAGTGAACAGGAAGTGACCTTATTAGAGACCTGTCAATCACCATGTAGCCCCGCCCTAAAGCATCCCCTGCTTTATGGTCTGTGTGACTCTAAATGGACCATAATGTACTAAATGAACATCATGCTGTATTGAAGAAGACTTGAAACTAGAGATTGAGACATAAACTCATGTTTACAATGTTTACTGAGGTAATAAATCAAGAGAGAAGTAGAGTCATTTTCTCATAGACTTCTATACAACCAGAGGAGTCGCCCCCTGGTGGTCACTAGAGAGAATGCAGCTTTAACACTTGAAGCTCTGACAGGTTGACTTCTGGCTTTAAGAAACCTAAAAAGCTGAGACTCAAAGGTCCACTTACTCGCTTTCAGCTGCATCTCACTGGCTTCATTATTATTCTAAAGTCAGGAATAAACTTTGTCGCTCACACCGACAGGAACACGTGTTTCTTATGTTCTACGCCCTCAAATATACGAGCGTCCTCGACTCAATGATTAACGGACTCCTCAAGGCCGGAGCTTCAACGATACAGCAGGTTGGTCCTCAGATGAACCTTTAAACTCCAAACAGAAGAACGCCCCAAAATATAAACACGATTATTAATCCTGTGAGTCTCGTTCAACATTGAATCAGAGTCCAGCTGAACTGAACACTCCCTGAACTCTGTGCAGCAAGAAAACTACGAGTCACCGTGACTAACGGTCAACCCTCTCAAAGCTTCATTCCAGACCTTTTATTACACAGACACGAGACGTTTGTCTGCAGGAAAGTGAACAATACAACATACATAATACATCTTTTATGAATTATTGTTCATCTGGGTTTAAATGGAGCTTTTTTTTCCTTCAAGAAACTCCCTCGTTCCTCTGTGATAGAGTCCAGATTACAAAAGAATAAAAGTTCAGTGATGTCACCTTTGGTCTTCTATAACAAAGTCAGATTATTACCAAAATAAAAGTCTTTCATTTAAAGTGGCTTTAGCTAATACCTTTAATAAATACAATAGAACCAGGTTCTATTTAGTGCCACATATTTTATACTGTTTATTTCTTCACACCTGGACTGTCTCTTTTTGAGGTCCCTGAACTCACCACGGACCAGACTTTAACCAACTAAAGTCACATCTACAGACTCTCTGACAGAGAAGCGTGCACGAGTTATAAGTTATTTATACTAAAATAAACAGGAATCTGTTTGACTAAATGCTCCTGCACGTGAGCTCCGACAGTGTGTTTCCTGTGTGGAAGTTAAAGGAGTTCCTCACCTCCTCCAGGAACTTGGTGACATCGTAGACTTTGTTGCTGATGATGATCCACGTTGACTTGAACGTGTTCTTCTGCTCGATCTCCGACAGTCTGTAATATTTCACTCCATCGGGACTTTTTCCCTCCTTTTCACCCATTTTTTCCCAGGACAGTTTTGACCGGAAAGAGCCGCTGGACCGTCTACGGGAGCCGTTAAATCGCGTGCTGGTGGTTATGTAATCCCACCGAGCTCAAACACACCGACATTTAACCCACTTTCTACCAACAACAGTCTGTAAAGTGTCAGCGGCGGTGCGTTCACGGCCGTCAAGCTGTGCAGAAACACAACACGAGCAGTTTGGTTTACATTTTCAAAATAAAAGTCTCGTTTAATTATGTATAACTTGAAACTGTGCCTCATACTATAGCAATGTTTCAAAATGTATCATCAATGTATGGTTGAAATATTTTATTCTGTTTTATTTTTTGAACATATTTGGATTATTTAAAATAGGCTTAAAAAACATTGGAAGATTTGAAAATACAACTGTTTGTCTAGTTGAGTGTTTCTGTTAATACTTTCAAAACGTTTAAAATATCATCAGGGTTTTATGTTTCAAAATATTAGCTATCTAACTTGAATGTTAAAATAATACACTTTATATGACTCTGACTTATAATAACTGTATCCTCTATTTTTTATTAATTTGGTCGTCTTGAAATCTCAAAACACCACTTTTAGATTTTTGAGACATTTATATTTTATTTTGGAAGTTTTATTTCTGGTAAGTGTGCATTTATTTCTGGTCGCTTCATGGAGCCTCAAAGTTCCAAC
>JAFEUB010000516.1:0-45704 GCA_024529925.1 Ophthalmolycus amberensis
GGAGAGAGAGAGGAGGAGAGAGAGGAGGAGAGAGAGGAGGAGAGAGAGGAGAGGAGGAGAGAGAGGAGAGAGAGAGAGAGGAGAGCAGAGAGGAGAGCAGAGAGGAGAACAGAGAGGAGGAGAGAGAGAGGAGGACAAAGGTCTGCTCCCTTTGTCCTCTAGTTGTCTTTATTCAGACAGTTTGGTTAGAGAGACAGCTGTTTCATAGCAGCCTGCTGATCTGTGAGGAGGAGGAGGAGGAGGAGGATTAAAAGGTCTCACAGCCTTTTATTCTCCCAGAATTCCTTTCTCCCTCTCTGTTAATCCCTAGAGGTAGAAAATGACTCCCTCCACCTCTTCTTCTCTTCAACTCCTCTGCTCCTCTTTTAACCTCCTTCCTTTCCTCGTCCTCCTCTCAACGTGACGCCTCCTCGTCCGTCTCCTCCGGCGTTCTGCTGCTTTGACTTTTAACTGGTTTTCATTTACATCTTCTCAGTTTCTGTTCTCGTCTCTCTGACTCTTCATCATATTTTCTCCTCCTTTTCCTCCTCCTCCCCCCACCCCCCTCTTCCTCCACCTCCTCTTCCTCCTCCTTGTTGATCTGTGGTACTAAACACCTTTCAGCCAATCACAAACCGGTATTTTTCACAGGTGGAAACCTTAAAGTCTTTATTTTAGAGTCAGACTTGGTTTGATGCGTTCAAGTGCTCGTTAGACAGTTTGATTTGTAAACTTTCATTTAGTTTTTATGTTTTTGATACTAAAGTCATTAAAATTTTCTGTATTGTCTTTATTCGTTATTCATTGTCTTTATTTCTTTCATTGATAAATAGATTTTTTCAATAGATTTTTAATCCTATTATTTTGTTCTGTCCTTGAATGCATCACGTGTTCTTCCTGTTTATTTCAGCGAATGAACTAAACTGAGAAATAAAAGAGTTTTTATTTGATGCTCGTGTTGAATTGAACCTTCAGTTGACACTAATAATAATGAACTGTGTTTCCTCCTGCAGAGGCTCAAGCAGAAGGAGGCGGCGCCCCCTGCAGGACGCCCTGCAGCTCTGCAGGTGCGTTCATTGACTCGTTTACCTGCATGTTGATGCAAACTACTCGTCTTTAATAAGATCTGTAGCTTTAATGAGGATCAGTGATGAAGATATGAATCCATAATCGTTGTTTTTAAGCTCAGGATCTAATCTGTGACGTCAGTTTGAGCGTTTTTTCACATCTTTGATGAACTGAGTAAAAGATTAATATCAGACGATAACCTGAGTCTGTTTCAAATGTCCACGTGCACCTGAACTCATCGTCTCCTCTGGTTCTTCAGGTTTGTGACGAGCTGAAGCTTCCAGATGTTTTCACTCTGAACGTCTGTCGACTCGACGCTGCGGAAGACTTCGGTGAGAAAATAATACGTAAAATAATAAATAAAATAATACGTACAATAATAAAATTAATAATAAATAAAATAATAAAGGAAATAATAAGTAAAATAATATTTATAATAATAAATAAAATAATAAATTTGATAATCAATAAAATAATGAATAAAATAATAAATATAATAATAAAGGAAATAATAAGTAAAATAATACATATAATAATAAATAAAATAATACATTTAATAATAAAGGAAATAAGTAAAATAATTCATAAAATAAATAAATAAAATACATGCAATAATACGTACAATAATAAGTACAATAATAGTAGAAACAATAAGTACAATAATAGTACAATAATCCCCCACTGAAACCCAGACAAATGCTCTTTTTTAACTAAATCAATATTATTGAATCCTTCATTCTAACTAGAATGTCTTCGGATGTCTTGTGTTTGATTTGTTCGAGCATCAGAATAATGAACGAGTGTGTTTTGATGGTTCAGGTTTCGCGGTGACGGGTCTCGTGGACGGAGTCGGTAAAAGTGTCGTCGACGTCAGCGAGGTCGACCCGCTGGGACAGTCGGCCAGAGAAGGTGTGAACCTGTTTAAAGAGACAGTACGCTTTATTACCAGTGCTCGTGGTCAACGTGAACACATCAACGTTTCTTCTTCTTCTTCTTCTTCTTCTTCTTCTTCTTCTTCTTCTTCTTCTTCTTCTTCTTCTTCTTCTTCTTCTTCGGTCAAACTGCAGCCAAAGCCAAAGTTTACAGCACCAATGGAGCTTTATTGTGAAGGATGAGCGGACACAGACTTCCTGTTGAACCATGTGACCTCATGTTTTCTTTCATAACGTGTTTCCCATCAGGCCTCAGGGCGGGAGACCAGG
The DNA here is from genome assembly GCA_024529925.1 of Ophthalmolycus amberensis. Classification (NCBI taxonomy): domain Eukaryota; kingdom Metazoa; phylum Chordata; class Actinopteri; order Perciformes; family Zoarcidae; genus Ophthalmolycus; species Ophthalmolycus amberensis. The sequence goes on from JAFEUB010000516.1 coordinate 2,250, forward strand.
TCCTTTGCGGTGAACGGGCCCGGCGTGTCTGGACTGGACCTGGACCTGATGCAGAGTCTCTTCAGCCACCAGAAGCTCCAGCTGCTGCTCCGGAGGGACCAGGAGCCCACCCCCCCACACCTCCAGACCTGGACCAGCACCGGTAGGTCAGGACCAGATCCAGCAGCTGAACTGTTACAGTCCACATTAAACCAGTATTTCATACAGGAGCTCCGGTGTCCCTGCAGGGCCTGAACCCAACTGCAAATTAGTATATATCAGTGTATATTATTATATATACATATATTATATTATAATTTATATTCGTATATATCAGTATATATCAGTGTATATTATTATATATACATATCTTACATTATATTATAATTTATATTCGTATATATCAGTGTATATTATTATATATACATATATTATATTATATTATAATTTATATTAGTATATGTCAGTATATATCAGTGTATATTGTTATATATACATATATTATATTATATTATAATTTATATTCGTATATATCAGTGTATATTATTATATATACATATATTATATTATATTATAATTTATATTAGTATATATCAGTGTATATTATTATATATACATATATTATATTATATTATAATTTATATTCGTATATATCAGTATATATCAGTGTATATTATTATATATACATATATTATATTATATTATAATTTATATTAGTATATATCAGTGTATATTATTATATATACATATATTATATTATAATTTATATTAGAATATATCAGTGTATATTATTATATATACATATATTATATTATAATTTATATTAGTATATATCAGTGTATATTATTATATATACATATATTATATTATAATTTATATTAGTATATATCAGTATATATCAGTGTATATTATTATATATACATATATTATATTATATTATAATTAACGTTTTTCAGGCCAAGGACCCCCAAACTGATAGAGATGGAGCAGGGACCCCGACTATATATATTGTATAAAATTGTGTTTTATATTAAACTGGGCCTAGTGCCATGTATAAACATACCTCTTTGTTGTGCATTCAACACTAAGCTATTCTAATAATACACAGGTTCATATATTCATGTTGTTATGTTAAACATGTGAGAGGTACAGTGAGTAGGGGGGCCGTGCCACTGACATTTATAAACACACCTTGTCAGCTGACACCAATGCTATTATCAACATTGTCTGTCAACTGCATGATAATCATCATACAAGCTGTTCACACTGATGTTTTCATTTTAAACAAAAATGTGGAAACTAAAATGAGTGATGGCCTATTAGTGCCACTGCCATGCATAAAGATACCTGTTATCTTTCATACAGTACTGAACGATTAAAACAATGGACACATTCATGTTTAGAGAAAAATAAATTACATTTTTTAATTTTTTTAAATTGTCTAATCAACCAAATATTTTGCGGACCCCCTGTTGAAGACCTCTGTATTAGTGTATTTTATTATATATTATATATTATATTATAATTTATATTCGTATATATTAGTATATATATTATTATATCGTATTATATGTTAATAAGAATCTGATGATTCCACAGACGGCGTCCCGCTTCCTGTTTGTGACGGCGAGCTGCAAAGACAGGTGAGCTTTACCTGTTCCTCTGGTTCAGTGTTTCCTGTTTGTCTCCTGTGAGGTGTGTGTGTGTGTGTGTGTGTGTGTGTGTGTGTGTGTGTGTGTGTGTGTGTGTGTGTGTGTGTGTGTGTGTGTGTGTGTGTGTGTGTGTGTGTGTGTGTGGAGGAAGCTGTGTTTTATTGTGAAGACGAAGCTGTGTTTTATTTTGAAGAGGAAGCTGTTTTATTTTGAAGAATTTTGGATTCACCCTAAACTATTTCAGACTTCAGGAGGTTTTTTATCGCCAGGAGGACGAAGCTGCAAAATTAAAAAAATAAATGACTCGATAAATGAATTAATATTCTAATAAATGTTCCAAAAATAGTATTAAGACTAAATACAGGCAATCATTAAACGATTAAATGTGACTTAAAATTATATTTCTGTTTTAATTTGCTTCTTTATTTATTTGCCCTGGAATTAATTCCCTTAAATATTTTCCTATTTAATTTAAGGTTCTTGATTTTTGCATTTCTTATTTATTGATCTAATATGTATTTCTTATTTTACATATTGTTGCATTTGTTTCTTATTTATTCAAAATGTTTTTTAATTGATTTTTCCATTGCATTGTTTTTTACTTGAAATGTTGATTTTATTATTTTTTATTTCTTAAAAAAAATATATATATATATATATATTTATTTATTTATTTATTTTTTCCTGCTTAATTTTCTTCATACATGTCACTCGTCCAGAGTGTGTAAATGTTAAAAGTTAGTGTTTCAAAGTAAACGGAGCTGTGTGTCACGTGACCTGTGTGTCATGTGACCTGGTCAGGTAATCTGGGTTTACACCTCCACTGTGTGTAACTTCTGACTCACCCGGAGGAGGATTAATGGCGTCTGCTGGTTCCACCGGAGACGACTCCTAGATGTTATTGTTGACCGGCTGTGGGAGGCGACCTCTGACCCCGGCCTCCCCCACCTCCTGCTGCCGGACCATGGGAGCCCTGTGCTGGGTGCTGCCGCCGGAGGAGGACGAGGAGGTGCTGGAGCAGCAGCAGGAGGAGGAGGAGGAGGAGGAGGAGGTGGAGGAGGAGGAGGAGGAGGAGGAGGAGGAGGAGGAGGATGAGGAGGTGGTGGAGGCGGCGTGCTGCCTGAGCTGCCGGCAGCCGGCCGACGGCCTTGTCCTGCTGGTAAAACTCTAGTACTGTACTGTAGTACTAGAATGAGGTACTTGTACTTACCTTGAGTATTTTCCTTTGCTGTTACCTTCTACCTCTCCACTGAACCCCACGGGGAATATTTCACTTTTTATCTTTTTAACTAATACTACTGCAGTACTACTACTGCAACACATACATCAATAGTACATCGATGATACTACTGGAACTGATACTACTGCAGTACTACTACTGCAACAAATACAGCAATAGTACATCAATGATACTACTGGAACTAATACTACTGCAGTACTACTACTCTTACTGTAACATTGGTACTGCTGCTGTTAGTACTGCTAGTAGTATTTATATTGCTCTTCCAGTACTGCCTCAGTCACGTGTTATTTGAATGTTTTCTTGTTTCCATGATGGTTTTTATTTGTGTACAAATTCACAATGTGAACATCTGAACGTAAAACTAAAACATGAGAATTGTACTTCATGAACAGTTTCGTGGTGCGTTCAGGGAACCCTCTTCACAGTCGTACGTTTCACAGTCGTACGTGTCGAGGTTGAATGTGTCCTGTGGGTTGAGATGTTTCTTCTGATGTACTTTAAAGGGTAGAAGTACATGTTGTTTCTTTCTACATGTTAATGAACTGTGGTTCTCTTTGTCCTCAGAACGTGGAGCGGGTTCACGCCCTCTACCAAACCTTCCCAGAAGGCCGAGCGGCGGAGGCTGATGTTCCCAGGAACCCGTACGGTCGAGACGCCGTCCTGCAGCCGCCAAGCCCCGCCCACCTGAGTGTGCGTCAGCGGCAGCGTAAAGTCATCCAGGAACTGGTCGACACGGAGAAGTCCTACGTCAAGGTCAGTACTGCTGAGTACTACTACGATCATATTACTACTGCAGTACTACTACCATCATATTACTACTGCAGTACTACTACCATCACATTACTACTGCAGTACTACTACCATCATATTACTACTGCAGTACTACTACGATCATATTACTACTGTAATACTACTGCAGTACTACTACGATCATATTACTACTGTACTACTGCAGTACTACTACGATCATATTACTACTGTAATACTACTGCAGTACTACTACGATCATATTACTACTGTACTACTGCAGTACTACTACGATCATATTACTACTGTAATACTACTGCAGTACTACTACAGTAATACTCGTGTAACTAATGCTAAAGCTGTTTTTATTCTCCTCTTCCTGTAACATTCATGCTGCTATGACTGTAATATTTCTGTTACTATAATCAGTCCTAGTACTTGTCAGAGTGAAGTAATACTCTGATATTATTACTAGTATAGATTCATGTCTTTGTGTCGTGTCTCCGTCAGGATCTGGTCCGTCTGTTTGACGTCTACCTGACCCCCCTTCAGAAGGAGACCTTCCTCAGTAGAGAAGAGGTACAAATACACAAACACCTGTTGAGCTGAGGAGGCCTTCAGGCTCTTGTTGTTGTTGTTGTTGTTGTTGCTGTTGCTGTTGTCGTCTATGACCGCAGCGTCTCTCCCTCAGATGGAGGCGTTGTTCGGCAGCCTGCCGGAGATGTTGGACTTCCAGAGAGTTTTCCTTCAGACGCTGGAGGAGAGGATCTCCTCCTGTCCCAACTTCAGCCACCTGGAGACACCTGAGCAGTTCAAGGTAAACACTCAGCAGACGCTCTTCAGGTGTTTCAGGAGATTTAAATGAATTCATCATTTTAAAAAACCTTTCTCTCTCCTCGCTTGAAGCATCTCCTCTTCTCGTTGGGAGGATCTTTCCTCTACTACGCCGACCACTTCAAGCACTACAGCGGCTTCTGTGCAAACCACATCAAGGTCCAGAAGGTCCTGGAGAGAGGTGAGCGTCCTCCGTCACACAAACCCTTCCATCATTTATTCAAAGAACGATGAACAAAAGCATCCGTTTTCACAGCCAAGACAGACGGAGCCTTCAAGTACTTCTTGGAGACCAGGAATCCGACCAATCAGCACTCGTCGTCTCTGGAGTCGTACCTGATCAAACCTGTTCAGAGGGTCCTGAAGTATCCGCTGCTGCTGAGAGAGCTGGTGTCTCTGACCGACCCCGAGAGCCCCGAACACACACACCTGACAGGTACACACACACCTGACAGGTACACACACACACCTGACAAGTACACACACACACCTGACAAGTACACACACACACCTGACTGTACACACACACACCTGACAGGTACACACACACCTGACAGGTACACACACACACCTGACAGGTACACACACACACCTGACAGGTACACACACACCTGACAGGTACACACACACCTGACATATACACACACACCTGACTGTACACGACACACACCTGACAGGTACACACACACACCTGACAGGTACACACACACCTGACATATACACACACACCTGACTGTACACGACACACACCTGACAGGTACACACACACCTGACTGTACACGACACACACCTGACAGGTACACACACACCTGACTGTACACGACACACACCTGACAGGTACACATACACCTGACAGGTACACACACACACCTGACAGGTACACACACACACACCTGACAGGTACACACACACACCTGACAGGTACACACACACACCTGACTGTACACACACACCTGACAGGTACACACACACGCACCTGACAGGTACACACACACCTGACAGGTACACACACACCTGACAGGTACACACACACCTGACAGGTACACACACACCTGACAGGTACACACACACCTGACAGGTACACACACACACCTGACAGACACACACACCTGACAGGTACACACACACCTGACATATACACACACACCTGACATGTACACACACACCTGACAGGTACACACACACCTGACAGGTACACACACACCTGACATACACACACACACCTGACTGTACACACACACCTGACAGGTACACACACACACCTGACAGACACACACACCTGACTGTACACACACACCTGACAGGTACACACACACCTGACATATACACACACACCTGACATGTACACACACACCTGACAGGTGTACACACACACCTGACAGGTACACACACACACCTGACTGTACACACACACCTGACAGGTACACACACACCTGACATACACACACACACCTGACTGTACACACACACCTGACAGGTACACACACCTGACTGTACACACACACCTGACATACACACACACACCTGACGGGTAGCTGCAGTGATCCCTGTAGAGGTCCCTGTCATTGACTGTAATTCTCCTGTTGTCCACTCAGAGGCGCTGAGAGCGATGGAGAAGGTGGCGACTCACATCAACGAGATGCAGAAGATCTACGAGGATTACGGCTGCGTGTTCGACCAGCTGGCTGCAGAGCACAGTTCACCTCACAGCAGGGGCGGACTGGGGGGAAAAAGTGGCCCGGGAGTTACTGTCAGACCGGCCCACTCAATACATGGCATGTTTTTCGCCGGTCTACGGCGGCCATTCGCACCTCCGCCGGCCCTGCCCCGACCGTCGCCCGGCACGACCGCACGGCGCAGACCGCGGTTATGGAGAAAAGTTTTTAAAAGCACCGTAGTGTCCGTGCTATGGCGTCCTCGGATCGCGAGGAGTAGTATAATGTCACTTTATACTGTTGATACAGTTTTCACTGATTATTGACTTTCGGTATTAGAGTAAATTGAACGTGTTCTGTGAAGCATATAATATAGTCGGGGCCGGCAATGTCAGAGACCGGCCCAAACCCCGTCGGCCTACCGGGGATTCCCCCGGTATCCCCGATGGCCAGTCCGCCCCTGCCTCACAGACAGGTACACACACCTCACACAGTTCACCTCACAGACAGGTACACACACCTCACACAGTTCACCTCACAGACAGGTACACACACCTCAGCACACGCTGACGACGCCCCACTGTGTTTGTGGTGGACTTCCTCCAGTCATTGCTTTACCTCCTGCAGGTGACGGAGATCTCCATGGGGGAGTTTCTGGTCCACTCGTCGGTGGTCTGGTTGAACCCGCTGCCCAGTCTGGGCCGGCTGAGGAAAGAACCGCAGCTCACTCTGTTCGGTGGGTCCCGACTCTGATCGTCCGCTATGAGACGAGTAGAGACGTAATGAGTCTCATTTCATCTCGTTTTTGTCCTCAGTGTTCAAACGGGCCGTCATCCTGGTGTACAGAGAGAGCAGCAAGCTGAAGAAGAGGATGGTGAGTCTTCAAGAGAAGGTTTCCATGTGTGGTTTGATCCTTATTGAGGATCCTCTACAACGTATAAACCTCCGCACCTCATTTCTGTAGAAGTCAACTTACAAAGTCAACTTTATTTGCACGTTTAAATCATGTTATGATTGCGTTATTAACCAAAAGGCTGCAGCTTTGATCAGAGTGAGGACATCACCTGGACATTACAACGAGGTGCAACCAGGGGCAGTAACAGAAGTCCCTCATGGTGCGTTCAAGGACACTCAGATTCGGCCGCTGAACAGTAAAATTCAGGCTTCACGTTCATGTTCTGTCCGTTTAAAAACCTTTTCAGGAATACCAAAAAGGATTTAATGAGATTTAATGATGGAAGAACAACAAAGGAATCTTTTGAAACTTCTTTGTATTTTTGAAATCACACAGTGGATTAAACCAGAACCGGAGGTTTCAATATCGTCTACTGATCTAATGAATCAAAAGCAGCAGTAAAGCTCTCTGTCTGATGCATTATTTTACATTTGAATATGTATTCAGTTTTTCTCTAAAGTCTGTTGATGTGTTGGGCAGACCGCCTCCCGCTCAGCCGACCCGGACCCCTTCAGGTTCCGCTGGTTAATCCCAGTGTCGGCGGTTCAGGTCAGACCGGCCAACATCGCAGGTCAGTGACCAATCACAAGAGTCCCACCTGAGTGGCGTCCAGCAGGTGGCGCTGTGCTGCATTCACAGACGTATCTGCGCCGTGTGTTGTTTTTCAGGCTCAGAGGACCAGTGTGTGTGGGAGCTGGTCCACAGCCGGTCGGAGACGGAAGGACGACCGGAGACGGTGTTTCAACTCTGCAGCAGGTAGAAGAGATGGAAGTGATGGAAGTGATGGAAGTGATGGATCCGCTTGATCAGAGCTCGTGGTTTTTATTAATGATCGAAGATTTAACATCTCATTGTAGTGAAATCATTTTCTGTGTGTGTGTGTTCTTGTACTTCTAACTTTGTGGGGACTATTTAAAAGTCGGGACATGTTGTCCTCTACTTTAAATACTGAGTGAGGTTTAAGACCTGGTGGTTCTTAAGGTTGGAGTTAGGTTCAGGTGTAGTTTAGATTAGTCGATTGATTGATTAGTCGATTGATTGATGAGTTGATTGATTGGTCGAGTGATTGATAGGTCGAGTGATTGATTGGTCGAGTGATTGGTCGGTGGATTGATTGATTGGTCGATTGATTGATTAGTTGATTGATTGGTCCATTGATTGGTTGATTGATTCGTTGATTGATTGATTAGTTGATTGATTGGTCCATTGATTGATTGATTGATTAGTTGATTGATTGGTTGATTGATTGATTAGTCTTTCATCTGTTTTTTATGTGATAATTTGCTGCTTCTTTGTTTTCCGTCATTCAAATTTTTGGACAAACAAAGTTTTGGACAAACAAAGACATTTGAAGATGTTGTTTTTATAATCGATAATAAAAACAAGTGTTTGTGTTTCAGCGGTTTGGAGACGAAGGCCAGCGTTCTCCGAGCTCTGCGCTGCCTCCTCAGAGACCGAGCGCCCGCCGGCTCCCTGAGGAGGACCAGGACCACGGCCGAGAGGAGCAGCTCCTGGAGGAGGAGGCAGCAGCCGAGGAGGACGACTCCTCGTCGGGCGGAGGACCTCCGAGAGGAGACCTGCTCTGAGCCTCTGCTGCCCAGCCGAGCCGCCTCCGACCCCCTGGGGAAGAGGACCAGACTCTGCTCCCTCACCGGAGAGCTGGAGGCTCAGCTGCAGAGGCTGAACTTCACCGAGGAGGAGGTGGACAAGGAAGAGGAGGCGCAGCAGCGAGGAGCAGGCGACCGGAGAAACCAGGAGAAGAGGCGGAGCTCCAGTCTGAGATGAAGTCCCGGAGGAGAAGCACTGGACCTCTTGGAGAGAGACTTCAGTGTTCAGAGCATGACCTCCATGATCAGCGAGGACTGCTTCTACGATAGCTTGCTGGGGAGACGGACGGCCGCCGCTACCATGCTACGCGGCTAACGTGCTAACGTGGAACTCCAGATCCTGGAGACCTTTCATCAGACCTGATGGTGTTTCTGACCTCCATCACCAGAAAGTTCTCGTCTCATGAACTAAAACACTGACGAACAAGCTCTCATCTCTACGAGATCACAGACGACCAGAAGTATTTGGAAACGAGATACATTTTTTTTCCAGAAGAGGAAGTTCAACCAGCTGTGATAGCTGATCAGCTGGTATCTGATCAGAACTACGTCGTGCTTTCTTTAATCCATCTCTTTAGAAACACCTGAAATAACTCGTTACATTATTAAAGCCACTGTTACAGGAAGTAAACACAGATTCTAAGAATAAAGTCAAAATAGAAACAAGTCTTAATTAATACAAACATCATTTTGAAAAGGAAAGTTATGATGTTACAGGAATCAAACTATAATTTCACAAAACAACCAGTTGAAGTATTTTTGAGAAAGAGTTCAGTCTTTACCACATATTCTTGAATACGACCTTTTCTAATTAAATTACGTCTTCATGGTTGAAAAAATATATGTTTTTGAAAGTTTAGTTAATATTTGAAACATCACGAAAATTACAACTTTATCTTGAATATTGTGACTTTTATTCTCACGAAAAACTTTACTTCACAGTGTTTCTAATAATAATAATAAACTCCAGAAGCTTCACAGTTCTGGACCAAACAGGATCTGTGAAACAAACCGCAAACTTCCAAAACACTTTCAGGAAATATGGAACCAATTCTTCTATTTTTTTTACATTTTCAGGAACACCAAAAAAGGATTTAATGAGATTTAATGATGAAGAACAACGAATGAATCTTTTGATTTGAGTCTGAAGAAAAACAGTTGAAGTTTGAAGCTTCTTTGTATATTTTGAAATCAAACGGTGGATTTAACAATTTAACAAAATCAAAGTCTCTATCGTTGAATGACCTCAAACACCTGGAGCTCAGAGATTTCTTTTGATGGATTATTTAACATTTTATCATCACGAGTCTCCTTCATGTTCTGCTGGGAGATCACAGCGTTCTCAACAGAAGAAGATTTGTGTGCCAGAAGTCTGACAGACGAACATTGGACTCTTTGTTTTCAGTGTTTTGTTGCACTCAGCTGCCTGAACGCGTCTTTATTGTTATTTTATTGTAACGTTGTAAATGTTTTTCTTGTACAGTTTATTTTTCTCGGTTGTAGTTTTCTGTTCAACAGATATTTTCTTGACAAAAGCAGTTTTCAGTGAAGCATGAGGAGCTGCTGGATCGACTTATTTATACATTTAGTTTGGAGGCTGAAACACGACGAAGACGTCCGTGTTCCATTTTAAAGGAACTTTACTCAAGTTATTTTTATTAACTGTTGAAAGAATTTGGTAATTTATTTTCTTAAATATTTGTGTACATCTTTTTAATGACTTGATGCTGTTTAAAGTCCTTTAAACAACCATGTTGTCAGATATTTCTTTAGCTTGTTTGTCAAATTTATTTTCTTTTTCTCTGAGAGTGAGCTGTTCAGATGGATATCATACTCATGGTTAGCCTAGCTTAGCATAACAACTGGAAGCAGGGGGAAACGGCTAGCCTAGCTTTGTTCAGAGCTCGACAATACTGAAGTGAGCAGAGTTGATTTTTGTCTCGTATATAATATTTGCAGTTCTTTTTTGTTTACTTCCTCCTTCTCTGGACACGGACAAGCTAGTTAGCTAACTAGCCCGCTTTTGACATGTACAAGCTAGTTAGCTAACTAGCCAGCTCTGGAGATGTATAAGCTAGTTAGCTAGCTAGCCAGCTTTTGACATGTACAAGCTAGTTAGCTAGCTAGCCGGCCCTGGAGATGGACAAGCTATGAAGCTAACTAGCCAGCTCTTGGTATGGACGAGGTGTCTGCGTTAACAGACATGTTCAGAGAATTATTCTGCCTTCCTTCCAAAACACATCATGTTTACGAACAGAAAAGGGTTCTACACACTGTGTGTGTGTGTTTGTGTGTGAGAGCATCTTTGTTCTGCTCACTGTCACCAAAAAACCTTTTCAACAATGAACAGGTTTGTATTTATTAGTATTTATGTTCCCGCTGAGTCATAAATATATGAATATGTATTTTGTTATCTCCTTAGTCTGGCTTCTCTTCAGTGTTCCTGGATGCTCTGAATGTGGAGAAACAACATCTGAAAGCAGGAAGTTAAAGTGTGTGTGTGATGGTGAGTATGGAGTAGAAAGTAAAAACCTTCACAACACACTTAAATATCTCATGGAACGACGTCTAGAACATTTTTCTCCATTGTACGTTTTGATTTAAGTTTTCATCAGGAGGCCAAATATGTTTAGTTCGAGGCCCAGATTGGACCCACGGGCCGCTGTTTGCCCACCGCTGACACATACAGTCAGCTGGTTGTTTGAGCAGCAGGAATGTGCTGAACATCGACATTTCAATACAGACACACACACCTGATTGTGTGTGTGTGTGTGTATATGCGTGTGTGTGAGTGTGTGTGTATATGCGTGTGTGTGAGTGTATGTGTATATGCGTGTGTGTGAGTGTGTGTATATGTGTGTGTGTGTGTGTATATGCGTGTGTGTGTATATGCGTGTGTGTGTGTGTGTATGTATGTATATATATATATATATGTATATATATATATATATACATATATGTATATATATATGTATATATATATATGTATATATATATGTATATGTATATATATATGTATATATGTATATATATATGTATATATGTATATATATATGTATATATATATGTATATATATATGTATATATGTATATATATATGTATATATATATGTATATATATATGTATATATGTATATATATATGTATATATGTATATATATATTATACACTGTGTATTATACAGATATTATACAGATATTATACACTGTGTATTATACATATATTATACAGATATTATACACTGTGTATTATACATATATTATACACTGTGTATTATACAGATATTATACAGATATTATACACTGTGTATTATACACTGTGTATTATACATATATTATACAGATATTATACACTGTGTATTACACATATATTATACAGATATACACTGTGTATTATACATATATTATACAGATATACACTGTGTATTATACATATATTATACAGATATACACTGTGTATTATACATATATTATACAGATATTATACACTGTGTATTATACATATATTATACAGATATTATACACTGTGTATTATACACTGTGTTCTCTCGATTATAGATCACAGCTGGAATGATCAGTTTTATATTGATGGTTATTTTTAAATCAACTAATAGTCAACAATCCCAAACGGCTTCTCAAATATCTGCAGACTCGTGAACTTTTTCTAAATTTGTTCTTAATTTATAGACAATTATTCAAAATGTAATCAACTGAATAGATAATTAAAAATAATTTTCAGTCGGTTTTTTACGTTGATTCTTTGTGTTTGAAAACACAGATTTATTCAACTGTATTATAATAAATCTCTCTTTTAAAAAGTGTAATTTATTATTATCGTCGTCAGGATGCAGTCGAGAGCAGCAAAGGCTGCTGGGAAAATATTCAAGGACGCTCTGAGATTTAAGAGCTTCTAAAAAGAACAACTTCAATTAACGTCAATTAATAAAACGTCAATAATGTTATTGTCTTCTGGATGAAACGTCAGTGACGACAAAATCATTTCAATTAAAGAGAAAACCGCTGCTGAGACATTTTGTCTTTTTTAAGTGATCAAATAAATGTGTTTTTCTTAAATTAACAAAATTTAACAAAGGCTTTTGTGACTCTTTTTTTCTTAAACTGAAAGTGTGTTTTATTGTCATCATTATGTCGTGTATGAAAACTAGCAGAATATAACTTCTGTAACAACAACACAAACATGTATTATCCTGCAGAAAAACCTCCAATCAGTTCAAACATTCTCCAGTAAGTGAACATATTTTTATATCATGTTTATTGTGTTTTATGATGCGAGTCTTGTTTTGGAAAATAATGACTTAATATTTCTATTCTTTTGAATTAAATGTTAAAAACCCCGATCTGCTGAATGAATGAAGCTCTAATTGAATTAATGATTTGACATTTGTTCCTTTCAGAGGATCAATTTATGAACTGATAATAATCAAACGGCTCGTGGAGCGCTGCAGACGTTTTCTATTACGCGGGTAAGTGAACCAATTATTTCTTTATCTGAGTACGAGGTTCCCAACCTGAGGTTCCCGACCCCCCAACGGGACCCAGGATGAGCGTAGGACGTCCCAAGATCCTTTGTTTTTTATGTCTTTACACGAAACGTCTTCAGGCCTTTTGTGTGTAAAATAAGTTTGTGATCTCTGCTTTTATTTCTCACTCGTCATACGATCACTGTGTTATCACATTAAGAGACGTTTGGTGTCTGCCACGTTTAAGCAGCAGTAACTTCTGTTTCGTTCACGATGAGCTCATCGCTCTTTGTCTCCGGGTGGGAAACTTCGTCTTTGCTGAGTTCTTATTTGTTGTTGAGTGACTGAATCGACACGACAACATTAATCAAGCGGTGTTGCTGGTTTGAACCAGTGAAACAGCGGCTTTAATGTGGTGTTTTTCCCACAGAGGGGGGGGGGGGGGGGGGTGTTTATTGTGTGCAGTTTGGTGTGGAGGCTGCAGGAGTCCGTGCAGGTCTGAGGCTGATAAGACTGCAGGATTATGGTAATAACAGACTGCTGCTGACGGACCGCCGGGTCCCGTCCTGCCCCAAACGGGTGGGCGGGCCGCGGACGCTTATCAGCGCTCTGCAGAGGGCGATTCTTCACATGGTCACATGACGGGCGACACCTCGACTCCCACTGCAGAACAGCTCAGCGGGTTCTTATCACCAAACCAGGACCGGGGCGACGACCCGCCGGAGCGCGTTGATTGTTTTTTTTAAAAAGCACCAATGATGTCGTCAGGCGTCTGAGACCAGCTGATATTATCAGAAACAACCAGTAATGAGCCGCTACCTTCACGCTCAATAGATTCTTTTGTTTTTTTAAACGAGGCTGTTTCGCTTCTTTTTTTTTTCGGCGCTCGTTGAAACTCTTTCTGTGTTATCAAAAAATAAATGTAACTGGTGTCGTCCAAAGAACCAGGAGAACGGTCCAGGTGGTCAAAGGCGACCACGAGGAGGGACTCCTGCGGCGTGGCGTACCCCGCCATCGACTCCTCAGATAAAGAAACGCTGCTCTGCGGCTCTGCTGACCTTCAGGTTAGAAACTAAGACAAAAGAACTGGTTCCTGAACCGGACTTTTTTGTTCGTGCGGACGTTTCCTCTGGTGCATCTCTTCTCCACGACGCAGAATGGGATGAAACTGTATGTACGGTTGCCAAGGAGACGGGGTAGTTAAACCCACGACGACCATTCCCTCTGCTTCGTCCTCAGGAAATCACAACACAAGGTAAGACAGAGCCCGGCTCTCTCTCACTTTGTCTCCTCGCGATGTTTAAACTCCAGCAAGAAGAACTTGGATCTTAGTTTCTCCTGCAGAGAGTTCAACAGACCTGAGGGACTGCAGACAGAATAAAGTGTCAATGATCACCACATCATCAGCTGCACAGCAACTACTGCAGGCAATCAGCGACAAATAAAGAAATAAATGGAACGCGTTCCCGTCAGCAGCCTCAGCTGTGCGTCCGTCACGCTCCCGCGCTCACTTCATTCTCATTTCTCCTCTGGTTGCAGCTCGCTGGAGCCCGGCGGAGGAATTATCTGCTGTCAGGACCTGACGGAGGCGGGGTGGTGTAGGGGGGGGATGAGCCATGCTGTCCACCGCCGTTCAGATCCTGGCGTTCGCCCTGGCGCTGCTCGGCGTCCTCGGCACCACCGTGGCCACCCTGCTGCCCAACTGGAAGGTGAGCGTCAACGTCTGGTCCAGCGTCATGACCCCCATCTCGCAGATGCAGGGTCTGTGGATGGACTGCGTCTGGTACAGCTCCGGCGTCTTCAGCTGCACTGTGAAGAACTCGGTGCTGTCGCTGCCGGCGTGTCTGCAGACCACGCGGGCCGCCATGGTTCTGTGCTGCATGGTGGCATCGTTCGGGCTGTGCCTCGCCTCCCTGGGGCTTAAATGTACCCGCTGGGGGGGCAGCCACCGGGCCAAGGGGCACACGGCCATCGCCGCCGGGGGCTGCTTCATCCTGGCCAGCTTCCTCTGCCTCGTGCCGGCGTCCTGGTACACCAACGAGGTCATCGCCGCCTTCCTGACCACGGACCTGCCGGACAGCAGCAAGTATCAGCCGGGAGGAGCTCTGTGCGTCACCTTCCTCTCGGCCGGCTTCCTCCTGGCTGCGGGGGTCATCTTTTGTCTGTCCTGTCCTGGAAAGAGGACAGGACGGCCGGACTACGTGTCCCCCGATGATCCCGACCGACTCGTGGCGTATCGGGAGGACCGGCGGAGGCGGGAGCTGCAGACGGAACGCGTGCCGCCGAAAAACAGGCGAAACCTGACGGTTCGGCTGCAGATGGACAAAGTGAATCGGCAGAAACCTCCTGAGCCTCAGCGGGACCAGAAGGTCTACCCGTCTCCCTCCAAACCCCGTCCGAAGGACATCAAGGACAGCTACAGCCTGCAGGAGTATGTCTAGTCCCCTCGGCTGAGACGGGGAATGTGGAGTTCCTCAGCCGAGGGTTTCCGGCTGACAGTGGGGGGAGGGGGGGGGGGCGCAGAGAACCGGAGCTCTGTGAAGGAAGAGAGCTTTAAAAACTGCACAGTCAACAAACACTGTAAATCCTTTAAAAACCGCAGCTTTGTCAAACCAAAGGTCTAAAAAAGATAAAGATAACTGAGCTCTGCCTGAAGTTTAAAAGCATCATTTTCCGTTTGTCTGTCAAACAGGGCCGAACCAAACCGACCCAAACCGACCCAAACGACCCAAACCGACCCAAACCGACCCAAACGACCCAAACCGAACCCAAACGACCCAAACCGACCCAAACCGACCCAAACGACCCAAACCGACCCAAACCGACCCAAACCGACCCAAACGACCCAAATGACCCAAACCGACCCAAACCGACCCAAACCGACCCAAACGACCCAAAACGACCCAAACGACCCAAATGACCCAAACCAAACAAAAGAAACTGCACCTGTATTGTAGACATTCATTTTAATTCAATAAACGACAAAAAAGTACAACAAACAGAGTTTTTTTCGTAGCTTTGAGAAACTGTTTTTGTTAAATCTCTAGTTTACCAGCTTAACATCTAACTGGTGTAAATGTCAGGAAGATGACTGAGCTGACAGAAGTAACGTGAGCTTGATGAACTCATTAAAACGCTGATAATGTTACTATAAAGACATACGTCCCACCTTCATCTGGTAGAATTCATACATTTAAGATGAACTTCAAACATTAACTAGAAAATGATAAGACTTTAGAATGACAAACGAAATCCAGGAATAACTTCTTATTCTTTAGTTCGACCTAAATAATCCTCAATATTAAAGACGTGAGTACATCATGTAAAATAAAAATACAAAAGATATAAAGATCTAAAGTTAGAAAACAAAAGTCGATCCTGTAACAACTGAATACATTCTGGCTTTTATGGAAAATACTCGACAGACAATTTAACTTTGTTTTTGTATTCTTCAAACACAAAAATTGGAACAAAAGTTATTTTGAATTTCAGTAAAAAAAATCATACAAAGAAAAACAAACAAAGCAAATGATTAACATATCTCATATGATAATATCACAGAATAATAACAGTTTATGTTAATAAAACAAACATGATAATGAAAGTCTGGTCTTTCGGTCGGCTCTGAACTCTGTGCTTTACATGTTTACATGTTTACATGTTTAGATGTTTAGATGTTTACATGTTTACATGTTTAGATGTTTACGTGTTTACATGTTTACATGTTTACATGTTTACGTGTTTACATGTTTACATGTTTAGATGTTTACATGTTCACATGTTTACATGTTTAGATGTTTACGTGTTTACATGTTTACATGTTTACATGTTTACGTGTTTACATGTTTAGATGTTTACATGTTCACATGTTTACATGTTTACGTGTTTACATGTTTACGTGTTTAGATGTTTACATGTTTACATGTTTACATTAGGGGTGTAACGGTTCACAAAATCCACAGTTGGGTTGGGTACGATACAGTGGAGCCACGGTTCGGTACGTTTCGGTACAGTAGAAAACTATAAATGCAGAGAAATGTACTTTATTTTAAAATATATTTATTCATTACAACTAACATCATAAAGTTATTCTTTGACTTTGAACAATGATGGAACTATACCTGAGTGACCCATCTTCTGGGGTGTCTTCTTAGCAACACAAGCATAAAAAACAAAAACTGCTCCTTAATGTTATGTAGTATTGTTACTTACATCTTGCAAAAGAGATTTTAATCTCAATGGGACTACCTGGTTCAATAAAAGTAAAAAAAAAAAGATATATATATATTTTTTCAAACGTATTCGGTTCGTCATGCGTACCGAACCGTGAGCCTCGTACCGAACGGTTCAATACGAATACGCGTACCGTTACACCCCTAGTTTACATGTTTAGATGTTTACATGTTTACGTGTTTACGTGTTTACATGTTTAGATGTTTACGTGTTTAGATGTTTACATGTTTAGATGTTTACGTGTTTACGTGTTTACGTGTTTAGATGTTTAGATGTTTACGTGTTTACATGTTTACGTGTTTACATGTTTACGTGTTTACATGTTTCGATGTTTACGTGTTTACATGTTTACATGTTTAGATGTTTACATGTTTACGTGTTTACATGTTTACATGTTTAGATGTTGACATCTTTAGATGTTTACATGTTTACATGTTTAGATGTTTACATGCATGTTTACATGTTTAGATGTTTAGATGTTTACATGTTTACATGTTTAGATGTTTGCATGTTTACGTGTTTACATGTTTACATATTTAGATGTTTGCCGCTTAAATGTCGTGAAAGCTGCCTTTTTACAGAAGAAACAAAGTCCAGATCCAAAGCGACGGCACTGCTCCGTCTTTTCTCAGTGGTTCATTGGGGGGGGGGGGGGGCAGCATGAGAGAGGTAATGATGCTCTTTGCTTTCCCATTATCCTCTCACCACGGTTGGATGCACACACACACACACACACACACACAGAGTCCTGATGCAGACGGTCCGCAGCGTTTTGGTGTCAATCAAACCTGTCAACGCTTCCTGCGAGTAAAGAAACCGCTGAGCTGAACCCCAACGCAAGAAATACGATTGAAAGGAGAAACTATTCAGTTCATCAGCATTAATGTAGAAAACACATGATTAAAATCACAGCATGACTGAAGAACAAATAAAACGAGGGCTACACAAGTGGACAATGTCTTCCTATATGTTTATTGAATAAACACTGATGCTATTCATTTATTTCTTTCATCAGAATTAACTCCATATTAACGTCATAACCTCGCTGAGCAATCATCAAAAGTGAACGGCTGAGGATCACGGTGTCAGCTGCTGATGTTATCGTCTTTGAATGTAATCGATCAGCAGAAGATTGTGGATTCACGTTTCAGATGAAGAACGATCGCCATGTTTTCAATCTGTCGACCAATAAAAACATGAAGTGAAACCTTCACTGGGCTCCTGCTGTCGTCCTGAAATCAAAGATGTATTCAAACAGAAAGACGGTTTGAATACAAGTAGCACTCCGTCCACACCAGAAAACCTTGATTCACAGTTTTGTTATGCAGAAATATTCAGACGTCTCAGTGGACGTTCAGGAACAGAATCCTGCCGAGGAAGACTCGGAGGAAGACTCAGAGGAAGACTCAGAGGAAGACTCAGAGGAAGGCTCAGAGGAAGACTCAGAGGAAGACTCAGAGGAAATTCACCTCATTCACGCGAGTTGAAATTGTTTTAACTCGGCCGAGAAATTCACGTGAGGCTGTGTCTTTAGAGCCTATCAGCGTTGAGATGCTCCTCCTTCATCACTGACGTCCTGACGCTGAATCAGGATGAACAGATTGAATCCGTCTGTGTTCACCCAGAGCTCTACGACACCTCATATTCGTACAGAGACCAGACTGTATGTATAAATGTGCGTGTGTAAACCATATGTACAAACAATGAATAGACGCTGACATATTTACGTCTACAGTTGCACTCAAAATTATTCAACCCCCATTGAAAATTTGGTTTATTGGCAAAATTGACAAACTTTCAGCTGTTTTGAATAAACAACTCAAACAGCTCAACACAACAAAAACTACAAGTGGTTTCTCCAAATTCAACACAAAATGCCACTTTTCATGACTACTGCAGTCTCAAACTCATTGAACCCCTTCATGACGAGCATCTCTAGTACTTAGTATAGCATCTTTAGTACTTCGTAGAGCATCTTTAGTGCTTAGTAGAACATCTTTAGTACTTAGTATAGCATCTTTAGTGCTTCGTAGAGCATCTTTAGTACTTAGTAGAGCATCTTTAGTACTTCGTAGAGCATCTTTAGTGCTTAGTATAGCATCTTTAGTACTTAGTAGAGCATCTTTACAAACTGCTCTCGGTAGACCACTAACTAACACTGAACACGAACACTTGCACACACTCTGAACACTTTAATTCATTCACCTGGTGCAATATCTTATCTAATCCGTGCAATATTCAATACGTTTTAAGTATTTACCTGATCCGCCTGTATATTCTGTATATTCTGTATATTCTGTATATACTGGCATATTTAGTATATCCAATACTCTTCTTACTGTCTTTTATTACTGTTCTACTGTTTACTGTTTAGTTATTATATTACTTGATTTTTATCTTATTTTATTACTGTGAGCAATGCTGCTGTAATCCTGTAATTTCCCCACTGAGGGACTAATAAAGGATTATCTTATCTTATCTTATCTTATCTTATCTTATCTTTAGTGCTTCGTAGAGCATCTTTAGTACTTAGTAGAGCATCTTTAGTTCTTAGTAGAGCATCTTTAGTGCTTCGTAGAGCATCGTTAGTGCTTAGTAAAGCATCTTTAGTGCTTCGTAGAGCATCGTTAGTGCTTAGTAGAGCATCTTTAGTGCTTCGTAGAGCATCTTTAATACTTAGTATAGCATCTTTAGTGCTTAGTAGAGCATCTTTAGTGCTTAGTATAGCATCTTTAGTGCTTAGTATAGCATCTTTAGTGCTTAGTAGAGCATCTTTAGTGCTTCGTAGAGCATCTTTAGTACTTCGTAGAGCATCTTTAGTACTTAGTAGAGCATCTTTAGTACTTAGTAGAGCATCTTTAGTGCTTCGTAGAGCATCTTTAGTACTTCGTAGAGCATCTTTAGTACTTTGTAGAGCATCTTTAGTACTTAGTAGAGCATCTTTAGTGCTTCGTAGAGCATCTTTAGTACTAGTAGAGCATCGTTAGTGCTTAGTAGAGCATCTTTAGTGCTTAGTAGAGCATCTTTAGTGCTTAGTAGAGCATCTTTAGTGCTTAGTATAGCATCTTTAGTGCTTAGTAGAGCATCTTTAATACTTAGTATAGCATCTTTAGTGCTTCGTAGAGCATCTTTAGTACTTCGTAGAGCATCTTTAGTGCTTCGTAGAGCATCTTTAGTGCTTCGTAGAGCATCTTTAGTGCTTCGTAGAGCATCTTTAGTGCTTAGTAGAGCATCTTTAGTGCTTCGTAGAGCATCTTTAGTACTTCGTAGAGCATCTTTAGTGCTTCGTAGAGCATCTTTAGTACTTAGTAGAGCATCTTTAGTTCTTAGTAGAGCATCTTTAGTGCTTCGTAGAGCATCGTTAGTGCTTAGTAGAGCATCTTTAGTGCTTCGTAGAGCATCGTTAGTGCTTAGTAGAGCATCTTTAGTGCTTCGTAGAGCATCTTTAGTGCTTCGTAGAGCATCTTTAGTGCTTCGTAGAGCACCCTTTAGCTGTTATGACCTGATGCAAACATGATACATAGCCAGACACCAGTTCTGACAGCGTTCCTGAGGAATGCTCTTTCCTCGTGGGCAATGGCCTCCAGCTCTCCAATATTCTTGGGTTTGAGTGCTGCAACCGCCTTCTTCAAATCTAACCAGAGATTTTCTGTGGATTTTCAAGTCAGGCGACGGCGAAGGCCGCTCTAGAATCTTCCAGGACCTTTTCTGGAACCGAGCCTTGGTGGACTTTGAGGTATGCTTGGGATCATCGTCTTGTTGGAAGGCCCGACGACGCCCAAGCTTCAGCTTCCTCACAGACAGCATGACGTTTCCTCCTCGTATTTCCTGATACTTGATTGAATCCATCTTGCCCTCCACACGCTGCAGGTTTCCAGTGCCAGGAGAAGCAAAGCAGCCCCAGAGCATCACCGAGCCACCGCCACGCTTCACTGTAGGCAGGGTGTTCTTCTCAGCATACGCTTCGTTCTTCCTCCTCCAGACGTACCGCTGATCCATGGGCCCGAAAAGTTCCAGTTTTGTTTCATCGCTCCACAGAACAGAATCCCGAAACTTCTGGCTTATTGATATGGTTTTGAGCATGTTGGAGCCTATGGATCAGCGGTATGTTTGGAGGAGAAAGAACGACGCATACGCTGAGAAGAACACCTGCCGCCCCGGATGTGATGAAGATGTGATGATTGTTCAGTTGAGGATAATGGAGCAGCTTTCATGCAAAAAGTGACCGAAGTAGTTTGAAGAATGAAAAAGAGGAAAAGTTTGAGAATGAAACTCAAATCCTCTTCTCATCTGCACTCACCCGACCGATGGCTGCATAAAGTGTGATAAAATAGCCGTGTTTCCATTCACGTATTTTTACACTCAAAGAATCGCAAGAAAATCAGTTTGAAACCGTCAAGTTCAAGTAAAACGTACGGAACTCTTCTCATCTTGACCTTTGACCTCTTCTGTTCAACCATTTAATCAGGATTTAAGTGAAACAATTAAATCAGTGAGGAAGATGAATGATGCTCAGTGTTTAATGTCGGTGTGTTGAGTTCTTAAATGACACAAATATAACAAGTAAATACATGAAGTATACAACTAGGTTACTAATGAACAATAAACATCAAATATCAGATGAAATAATCAGCATTAAATGAATCTGTATCAATAACCAGATACAGGAACCGGTAGATAGGACTAAATCTATGGTTTAAATACACTTATACCGCCACCTAGTGGTAGAACGGTGGTAGAGCAACAGCACCCGACGGTACTGCACATGGTCATTCTATTGCCTTGACTTTTATTTTGAAATATTCTTCTCTCCGGGTTTCCTGTTGTGCGTTGCGTCTCTTATTAAAGGAAAGAACTAGAATCATCTCGTTATTTGACTTCGGTTCTCTCGTTTCTTCGTTTTTGGATTCAGAACCAATAAAGATCCTGTAATTCATAATAATAACTTCGTGACACTAGAACCTCGATTCATTTCATGCTGCTTCATGTTCTTACTCGATTACATTTCAGGAGAAGTTATTGTACTTTTATGTTTAATTATTTACATATAAAACTACTCAACAGTAATAAAGGAATCAAGAATAATTATCCAATAACATAATAAAATGATGATTCTGCATAATTAATCATTTCAGTCCTTCTGTACTTTAACTTATGTTCTGAATGCACGACTTTGTTGTCTGCTAACTTCTAATGTTAAAGTTAAATCTTTACTACGGACTGACCAACTGAGATTGTCTTTTGTTTTTGCCACTCAGCACACACACACACACACACACACACACACGCACACACACACATCACAGCTGTGATGCTTGCTGCCTG
This sequence comes from Ophthalmolycus amberensis, assembly GCA_024529925.1. Lineage (NCBI taxonomy): Eukaryota > Metazoa > Chordata > Actinopteri > Perciformes > Zoarcidae > Ophthalmolycus > Ophthalmolycus amberensis. Next base: position 24,960 of record JAFEUB010000516.1, read on the forward strand.
GTTCTCTCGTGTTAACGCAATAATAACGCGTTAAATTGCCCAGCACACGTTATTTTACTTGTGGTACTTTCTTTTTAAGTACATAGGCTAATGTGGGCCGTAGCCTACGCAAAAAAACAGTCAACGTTCTCTAACATCCGTAACCATCTGCTCCCGGTAATACAACAACATCCCACGTGCCATGAGGCCTTCACTGACCTCCGTAAATGCAAGAACCAATCTTAGATAACATCGTAGAACACTTTCTGTAAACACCATAACACCTAACATAACAGGTTAACATTATATGTCACTCAGTCCGTTACACTATTAAAAACATCTTAACTAACCAGACTGTTATACAAATGTTACTTCATAACAAAGTTCTCGTGAAACTGCAACCTCGTCCGACACCAGAACGCAACGCTGCTTTGACATCCTGCTCCTCACAGATAAATCAGATCCCTCTCAAATGTTGTCAAACAAGCCTTAAGACCTTGATAATGCTTCATTGTGAAGATTGTAAGAAGTTACTGAAGGGCGGCGACGTGGCGGCTCGGCGAATTTCGATCCTTCGCCATGAACGAATAAACTGATGTATCTCGACTCCACATCATCAGATCTTTACCAGATGTCACGTGTTTGATTAGACTCCAGGCCTGAAGACATCCGCAGGCCAATTTTGAATCATAGTCATAGCGCCACCTACTGGTAACAGGAAGTTAAAGTCTTTATACTTTGGCTTGTTTCTCTTAGTAGGTAAATCAAATCAATATCAAATTTGTTCCACACAAATATAAGAAGTTCATAATGCCAGATCATGAAGCTTTTGATGTTCCGTCGAACGCCGTTGCCGTGGCGATGCAGTCTTCACCGTTCACAACGAAGGTCATTTTGAGAGGCTAAAAATGCTCGAAACATAAGCAAACTTGGCAAGCAGATTACAAGGCCGAAATGTAGTTATAGAATATGATTTTATTGGTTCAGAGTGGCAAATCGGCTCAATAGCGCCCCCTACAAAAGTTCGACGAAGCAGCCCTCGCAGTATGTTTGACCTAGATGTATGAAATGTGGTAGGAACATGTATCACATATGGACTTCAATAAAAGTCTCTTGGGGCCATGCGCTAAACCCAACCGGAAGTCGGCCATTTTGAATTTCGTATGAATTTCTAGTGCCGTTTTTGTCATTTCCAGGCGCTGCACTTTAACGAACTCCTCCTAGGGAATTAATCAGATCAACTTCAAATTTGGTCGGTACAGTCTAAAGACCTTTGTGATGAAAAGTTACTCAAAGCTTGTTGTTTCGTGAAAAGCTGTTGCCGTGGCGACGCATTCTTCACCATGAAATATTAAGGTGTTTTGAGGGGCTAAAAATGCTCAAAACATAATCAAACTTGGCATACACATTTAAAGCCCAAAATGTAGTTATATAATATGATTTTATTGGTTCAGAGTGGCAAATCGGCTCAATAGCGCCCCCTACAAAATTTCAACGAAGCAGCCCTCGCAGTACGTTTCACCTAGATGTATGAAATTTGGTAGGAACATGTATCACATGTGGACTTAAATAAAAGTATATTGGGGCCATGCTCTAAACCTGCATGCAGTGTCTGACGGTCACAGAACTGAATGGCAGCATCAACCAGAGTCCTCGCGCCGTCCGACGGTCGCGGACGTTCTCGGCCGCGCAGGCCGGAGTCCCGCCGGCACCCCGACGCGCATCTTGCGAGGGCCCGGTCATCGCTGCTCGCAGCTTTAATTGAGAATGCATTTTAGTTTTGGGGGAACGTAATTTTTAGGAGACGGGACTGCACCGCCATTCCATTTTTTCTCTCGCGCACCCCCTAGAGGCAGCTCGCGCACCCCCAGGGGTGCGCGCACCACACTTTGGGAATCCCTGGTCTACACTGTAGACTATACACTGGACTATAACTGCTTATAGAGATAGCTGGTAAAATGCTGCTCACACATTGATGCATCAGCATTAATGATGGGAAGCTGATTTCTATTTGAATAGCATGTGTTTCACAACTTCCACAGCCGTCCATCGGGCTGCACTGTGTGTGATTTGACCACAAGATGGAGCTCTGTTCTAAGAAAATACACTTACATATGTTGATGTTTCAAAAGAAAAAGAAGATAGTTATTTCTCGTTTCATCTTTTTCATTTCAAGGTATTCTCCATTTTAACAAAATAATACAGGAGTTCTGCACTTCTCAGAGTTCCTTCTTTCTTTTTCTTTTAGCACCAACATATTGTCTAGAGGTAAGATTCTGCTATAGAATGGAGCAGGTGGGTGTTCAGTGTTCAGTAAAACACAGGTTCACATACATTAGTAGATTCTTATCGTCCCATATGTTCCACCGCAGTCGTATGTTATGGATCATTAATAAAAATGTACACAGGAAAACGAGAAAAACACATGAAAGAATGATCTTTCAGATGCAAAACAAACTGCAATGTCACCGAGCCTCAACCCAAAAACATCAGTTGGAATCAGTTATTGTGTTGTTGTTTCTTTGTCACTTATCATCTCATACTTAAATGTTTCCCTGTAACGTCTAAATTGTCAGAAGTGGGACCATGATAAAACAACAACATTTTACTGTAGGGTATTTCACTTTATTTAAATTCAAATAGCTGAATATCAGCGAGTTGTATTGACTAATTTAATTGTGCTAAATGTGAACTTAATTGGTATTCTGTCTTTTATAGGAAACTATTGTATTTATGATTTGACACCAACAAGCAGCAAGAAGAGTTTAAAATCTGTTTAATTACATTTATCCCTCACTACAGACCTGGAGATGAATTGGAATAAAGTTAATTCCAATTGAAATGCCAATGTACTATATCTGGATTGTTGTTCACGAAAAATAATGTAAAAAGGACAATGTGCTATACGGGAATTCAGCTGTATTGATCAGCACTCATATCGTTCAGGTTTTATTTAAAACAAATCGAAATAATAACAATAAATAATAATAAAATGAATAAAATGAATAAAATGAATAAAATGAATAAAATGAATAAAATGAATGAAATGAATAAAATGAATAAAATGAATAAAATGAATAAAATTAAATAAATGTTGTCAAAGCTCAAAATGCATCATTTAGAAAAAGGATAAAATTAGTAAGAAAAAATACATGTAACTTAGTGACATTTTTAAAACTCCACTCAGTCCACCTTAAAAAAAAAATATATATATATATATATATATATATATATTTTTTTTTTCATTTTTTTTTTCAGCCGACCTTAAAAATGATAACTGAAGGGGGCGCGGTCGAATGACGTCACACCAGCTGATTGGCTACCTTGTCGATGTTTGTTCTTATGCAAATGAGCAGGGTGGTGCTCGTTGGAAACGAGTAGGTGTGACGTCAGTTCCCGCCATTCGCAGAGAGCGAAACAAACATGGCGATAGACTCGAGTGAACTCGGGTTCACGCTAACTTTACTGGTCTTTTCTGGTGTTTTGGCGGCCAGCCGGGCCGAGGAGGCGCCGGCGGAGTCGAGAAGCGGGCCCCGGATACACGGCATGCGGCTGGAGAAGAGCGACACGCCGGCTGGGACCACCGAGAGAGGAGTTATCCAGGTGACCGAGGGCAGCGACATCCTCCTCAGGTTCTACGGGCTCCACTTGCTCCCTAACACCTCGGCGCTCATTAAGTTCACGGAACTTTACTCCAGCGACAAAGAGGACGACACCTTCGGCGCACTCATGACCCCAGTCAACATGACTTGTTCCGAACTCACGAAGGACGTAGAAGTGAAGGGCTCCATGGCGGTGAACAACCAAAACACCTCTGGCGTGGTCACCGTCCAGGTCAAGCAGCTCCGCAAGAGCGAGGCGGTCAAGGTGTTCGGCTTGTGCGTCCGCGACACGCAGGAGAAGGAGGAGACGTGGAACCTGATGGATGACGAGGTCGGCAGGGTGCGCGTGGTGGAGGCGGCGAAGTCGCTGCTGCCCACCTGGCTGCAGGTGATCATCATCTGCTTCCTGCTGGTGCTGTCCGGCATGTTCAGCGGGCTCAACCTCGGGCTGATGGCGCTGGACCCGATGGAGCTGCGCATCGTGCAGACCTGCGGCACCGACCAGGAGAAGAAGTACGCGCGGAAGATCGAGCCCATCCGCCGGAAGGGCAACTATCTGCTGTGCTCGCTGCTCTTCGGGTACGTCCTGGTGAACACCACCCTCACCATCCTGCTGGACGACCTCACCAAGTCCGGCATCGGCGCCGTGGTCGCCTCCACGGTGGGCATCGTGATCTTCGGCGAGATCGTGCCGCAGGCGCTGTGCTCGCGGCACGGTCTGGCGATCGGGGCGAACACCATCATGGTCGCCAAGTTGTTCATGCTGCTGACTTTCCCCCTCTCGTGGCCCATCAGCAAGCTCCTGGACTGCGTCCTGGGCCAGGAGATCGGCACCGCGTACAACCGGGAGAAGCTGCTGGGCATGCTGAAGGTGACCGAGCCGTACAGCGGCTTGGATAAGGAGGAGCTCAACATGATCCAGGGCGCGCTGGAGCGCCGCACCAAGACGGTGGAGGACATTATGACGCCGGTGGGCGACTGCTTCATGATCCACAGCGACGCCGTGCTGGACTTCAACACCATGTCCGAGATCATGAAGAGCGGCTACACGAGGATACCCGTGTACGATCACGATCGCTCCAACATCGTGGACATCCTGTACCTCAAGGACCTGGCCTCCGTGGACCCGAACGACTGCACCCCGCTCAAGACCATCACCAAGTTCTACAACCACCCGGTCCACTGCGTGTTCCACGACACCAAGCTGGACTCCATGCTGCAGGGGTTCAAGAAAGGTTCGTGGCGATCTTGTGATGTTATTGATATGATAAATAAATCCCCAATTAATACTGTGGTTATCCAACACAGGCAGAAAAGTACTCTGATCTTAAAGTAAATGTGAAAACAACACTCAAAATCTTCCTTAAACGTGCAGAATGGCCCCTTTTGAATTACAATAATTGTAGTTGATTCAGTTTTGTATTGATATTATAAAGAAACTAACGGTATTTAGTAGAAGTAGTGCAGTAACAAGTACAATATTTGCCTCTGAAATGTAGTGGAGTAGAGTATAAAGTAGCATAACTGTAGAAACACTCTCAGAAGACTGTTCGTCACATGGACGCCATACAGAAACCGTGCAGTTAATTTTTGACTATTTATGAGGCTGTCAGGCGTGTTGGTGGACTGGATGCTCATCTTTGAAGTTCTACTTACTTGTGAGTGTTACGATGGCAGTACTGCTCCCCTTTCCCAGCATCATTTTGGCAAAAGTCAACATGATTATTTGAACCGCTCCCTCGTCACCGTGAGCTCACTCTGGTTTGGTGATCAATGGGATGTGTGGATTCATCCTGCCTGCAACACTGCGTGGAAAACAACCCCAACATGTTCTTTTGTGTGTGTGTATTTGCTGGTAGATCAAGTATCTTATGTGATCTCATCCAGAGTGTGAGGATGAAGTCCTGTGCAGTGAAGCGGCTGTGGTTGCTGTGAGCATCAAGCATTTCATTAGGAGACGGTATCTGTCCTCCAGACTCCCTGACTGGAAGTCGTGTTTGCTTTAAATTTCAAGCTGGTGTGAGTATTTGCTGAAGAGTTTCAGGAGGGATACTGAGCCAAGTCACCATCTTAAACATGTTGGTGGTATTACAACAAGAGAAAGCAGGTTTGGCCTTTTTCTTACAAACTAAACAATGTGAGCAAGAACACCGTTGTTTGTCTGAAGTCGAGTTTCTGATAAAAATGGCTGAAGTGGTGTTCAGGCTTCGTCAGGAAACGAACGTTTTATCGTTGATATCCAAAATCACATCCTCATTTCACTTCTCTCTTTTTGCTTGTGCTGCTTATCCTCATGTGCACACTCCCTCTCTCAGGAGAGGACACACACACACACACACACACACACAGAGACAGTGACGCCTCCCCCCCGCAGGGATTTATTTTTCCTTCTCTCGGGCGGCAGACACACTCGCTGTGTCTGTATCTCCTCACAGCGATTGTTCTTCTGACGGCATCCTCGGCTCCACGTTCACGTGATTTTTGTCTCGCTGAATGCATCCCGACTGAGTCGCCGTCTTCTCGACTTGCATCTTCTCTCAGATCAGCTGCTGTAGATTTGACTTTTGAGTGGCCGTGGTGGTGGCGCTGCATGACATTTGGCCAAGAAACTGCTCTGCGGCTCGTCTTTAGTCGGCTCGGCTAGCGAGGTGGGAGGGTTTGGAAACGAGCTGCAGTGCCTACACACACACACACACACACATACACACACACGGGGGCTGCACAGAGAATTGAAAACAATCCACATAAGCTCGGCAGAGAGATTTACTGCAAGACCGTTATTGTTGTGTAACAAGCGCTATGTTCACGTTAGAGCTGGCGGCGTGCCAGTAAAGTGAAAACATGGGAGGACCCGCAAAGCCCAGGATCTTCCAGATTAACAGCCTGGAAAACCTGGTCAAATCCCTCATACACTACTCACTAAATGCTGTTTATGGCTGTATTTGAGGCAGAGAATGGGCCTGTTAGTTGTGCCATCATGCTTTGTTTTAATAATTGTTAAAGAATTAAGAGTTTGCGAAAGACTTCCGCGCTCTTATCCGCTCCTCCATAGTTGTCCATGGATTCAGGGTGTGTTACGGTGGTATCACCCTGCCCACCTCGCCACAATATTCCTCTTTTCTTCTTTCACTTTGGACATTTTGTAATCAACGTGTGATCTGTAAAAAGCTACTTCTAGTCCCACGTTGAAACTCATCAGATGTGTAGTTCAAAGCTTTGTGGAATTTGGTTTAATTTGGTCACGCGACACGTTCAGTATTGACTAAATGAATTGGTAATTGTTACCGTGCCCCCATGCACTGACACGCTTTATCTTATCCAGACTGATGTGTGTGTGTACTGTGTTCTGTGCTCTGCTGCAAAACAAATTAACCACAGTTGAGCGACAACAGCTTCAGGTGACATTGGCACGTTGCATCCTCAAAAACAAATCACCAAAGAGAAACGCAGCACCATCTGCAGCTTTCTAAAGATTTTCACAAAAGATCTAGCAGTTAACCGGCCAGCTGGATCTTAACGGCGCTCTTTATTTTTCTTCAGGTGTGTGTGTGTGTGTACGGATGTTTGACTTTCTATTTATAAGACCAACCCTTCAGGTGTTCTGCTGAGTCACCGAGCGTAAACATTCGCTCCCTCTCACATCAGCTGACTTCCCGTCGCTCCGGCTCTGATTTGATTTATGGAAGATAAACCGTGAATGATTGATTTGGGTCTTTGACCAGATGTCTTCTAAAAACACTTCATGATGTAAAAGACAAACCTCTACTCACACAGGGAATTCTCTTATGTCTTACACAGGTTCAGCGCCAGCCAACAAAATATATTCTTACATCGCCTGCTGCTATTTTTAGGTTATAAAGTTTGCTTTGATCTACAAGAAGCAGGCAGTTTTTCTCATTGATTGTCACTCCGTCTTCCTCAGCAGATGGAGTTTGCACAGATTATTTTTGATTTTTCGAAGCACTTTAAGAGCTTCTCAACCATCGTCCATGTATGAATTATTAATGATCACTATAGTACACCACAGCGATGACAACCTGCAGCCCCAGATGCACCGGTGCTTTGGGAAGTGTGGACCGACTCCAGACATCGGTGGACTTCTACTCTTCTTCGTCAAAACAATCAGCAGCTGAAAAATCAGCAGCAGACGGTTCTCTGTCTTCTCATCAGCCGCCTGCTGCTTCTCTCTCTCTTGCTGTTGAGTCGTTGTAGCTTGAAGTGCTGACGGTGCACCGCAGTCCTTCAACTTCAACTTTTAGTGTGTGTGTGTGTGTGTGTGTGTGTCACAGCAACACTTCCAGACTAGTGCACCACAATGATATCAGTCAGCATGAAGAACGAGCAGCTCAGCACTAATGACTTGATGTCCCGCACACTCAGACAGCTGTCTATTTAGTTGATATTACATAACGCTGGACCTGATATCATCTCATGTTAACTAGTATCCTGGATGAGCAGATCGGGCTGGAGACGTTTTAGTTCCAGGTTTTATTGGCTACAGGGTCAGAAATATACTTTATATGTACGTAAACACATAGTCTGCACTCAAGCAGCTTCATGTACTGTAAACGGCTCATAAATCTGACAAAAGTGAGCAGAATATAACTCCTAGAGATTCCCCGATTACGCTTTTTTGCAGCCGATACTAATCGCCGATCATTGCCGATCCACATTGGCACATACAGGTTGTTTAGTTTTGATATAGCAGCTGGTCTACTAGGCTGCAGACTATATTTTTAGTTGACAGATTTGCGACAATGAAAATAATCTTTTAGATTGGTGCAGGAGTCTTGAACTCCTGACTCACAGGTGAATAATGCTGTTGGTGTCTAAACATTCAAACCTGGTTCATATTTCATCGCCTCACTGAAACTCTTCAACAGCACGTCCACACCAGCACTATTTTTTTCCTGCAGTGTTATTCTGAATTCAGCCTAAAACTTAACATGTCACCACCTCTGCAGGTGACCGAGGATCGATACCGGGACGTCCTTTTTGTTTCTAAAGCAATCGGTAATGAATCTGATACGCCATTTCTTTACAGCCCGACTGTCCCTTATGATCAGAGTAGCTCCATCTGCACGGAGCTCCAGTTATAACTGGAAAAACAGGTTGGAAGAGCGTGACCCGTCCCGCACGGCAGGCCTTTGTTTGTGTGTGTGTGTGTGTGCTGCGTTTACGTGCATGTTTGCAGCCATGCGTTTTTGTTTCATCCCTGCACGGCACGCATGCTTTGCGGTCGGTGGCCGTGGTCCGTGCCGGTTGTGTTTTTGTGCGTGGGCGGTATGCGTGGTATGGCATTCCTTTCCCATACAGACTCATCGGTCCCCCCCCCCCCCTCCTCCTCCTCCCCCCTCGGCCTTTTCTCGCCGATGTTTCATGTCAACAAACAGGCCGGTGACGGAAGAGCCACAGGGCAAGGCAAGGCAAGGCAAGTTTATTTGTATAGCACATTTCAACAACAAGGTAATTCAAAGTGCTTCACATGAAACCATTAAAAGCATAAAGGCAAAAGTAAAGGAGATTTAAAACATACATTGAAACAATAATCGATGTCTCCCTGAGACATTACGTTGCACGCAATCAACCATACACTGCCGCAATTCTGCAATTACTCGCACACAAACCACGTCTGGAAAAGATCTCTGCCGATCTGCGTTTTATAGTGTACGCCTTGCACGAACTCGGTCCCGGAGGAAATGGCGATATATTGTGCAGTCCTTTTAAAACCATTAAAAGCATCAAAACATAAGGCAAAAGAAAAGGAGATTTAACAGCAATTAAGAACAGTGTAGGAAATAAAATACAGTAGTAAAATGCAGAAATGCAGGAAATTGATTAATATATTAATTGAATGTGGTTCAATTAAAGGCAGCAGCAAACAGAAAAGTCTTCATTCTTGATTTAAATGAGCTGAGGGTCTCAGCAGACCTGCAGCTTTCTGGGACTTTGTTCCAGATATGTGGAGCAGAAAAACTGAACGCTGCTTCTCCATGTTTAGTTCTGACTCTGGGAACAGAAAGTAGACCGGTCCCAGACGACCTGAGGGGTCAGGATGGTTCATAAGGTAGTAGCAGATCGGAGATGTATTTTGGTCCCAAACCATTCAGTGCTTTGTAAACCAACAGCAGGATTTTAAAGTCAATTCTTTGTTGGACAGGAAGCCAGTGCAAAGACATCAGAACTGGGGTGATATGATCCACCCTCCTGGTCTTAGTGAGGACTCGAGCTGCAGCGTTCTGAATCAGCTGCAGCTTTCTGACGGACTTTTTACAGAGACCTGTAAACACACCGTTACAGTAGTCCAGTCTGCTGAAGATAAATGCGTGGACAAGTTTTTCCAAATCCTGTTGAGACATAAGTCCTCTAATCCTTGATATATTCTTCAGGTGATAGTAGGCTGATTTTGTAATTGTCTTGATATGGCAGTTCAGGTTGAGGTCTGAATCCATAACTACACCTAGATTTCTGGCTTGGTTTGTGGGTTTTAACATCAGTGACTGAAGCTGAGCGGTGATTTTCAATTGTTCGTCCTTGGTACCAAAAACAATTACTTCTGTTTTATCTTTGTTTAATTGAAGAAAATTCTGGCACATCCAGTTGTTGATTTGTTCAATGCAGTTACCCAGCCCTTGTATGGGATTATAGTCCCCTGGTGACATAGTTATGTAGATTTGTGTGTCGTCTGCATAATTATGATAACACACTTTGTTGTTTTCCATAATCTGAGCTAGTGGAAGCATGTAGATGTTGAACAGAAGAGGCCCCAGTATTGAACCTTGGGGAACACCACATGTCATTTTAGTCAGCTCTGATGTGTAATCAGCTACAGACACAAAGTATTCTCGGCCCTTCAAGTAGGATTCAAACCAGTTAAGTGCTGTGCCAGAGAGTCCCACCCAGATTTTTAGTCTTTCTAGGAGTATGGCATGGTCGACCGTGTCGAATGCAGCACTGAGATCTAGTAACACTAAGACTGAACTTCTGCCGTTGTCTATGTTTAAGTGGATGTCGTTGAAAACCTTAACAAGAGCAGTTTCAGTGCTGTGGTGCTGTCGAAAGCCTGACTGGAAAACATCAAAGCAGTTATTTACGGTCAAGAAGTTGGTCAGCTGTTGGAAAACCGCTTTTTCAATTATTTTACTTAAAAATGGGAGGTTTGATATTGGCCGATAATTTTTCATCGTTGCGGAGTCTAAACTAACCTTCTTTAGGAGTGGTTTAATAACTGCAGTTTTTAGGGCTTGTGGGAAGACACCTGAGAGAAGGGATGTGTTTACAATTTGTAAAAGATCAGTGGTCATGCAGTTTGAAATATTTTTGAAAAAGTGTGTTGGTAGAATATCCAAGCAGCAGGAGGATGACTTCAGATGTTGTATAATGTCTTCTAGGCTTCTACGGTCGATTGAATGAAATTGTGTCATGATATTTGAATGGATGTTAGATCGGGACAACACATATCCTGTGGTTGATGTGGAGGCACTGACTGCTTGTCTAATTTTCTGAATTTTGTCAGTAAAAAAGGAGGCAAATTGATTGCATGCCCAGGTGGATTGGAGTTCAGCAGCTACCGACACTGGAGGGTTTGTTAGCCTGTCGACAGTAGCAAATAAGGCGCGTGTATTGTTCTTGTTTTTGGTTATGATGTCAGAGAAGAATTACTGCCTTGCATTTCTAAGTTCCAAATTATAATTGCGAAGTCTCTCTTTATAGATGTCACAGTGAACCTGGAGATTAGTTTTTCGCCACCTGCGCTCAGCTTTCCGACACTCTCGTTTCTCTATTTTGACCAGCGCTACGCTGGTCAAGACAACCGAGACAACCGAGACATGCTTACCCGAGACAACCTTCACTTTTGTGGGTGCAATGGCATCAATAATATTTTTAACTTTAAAATTGAAGCCATCTACAAGCTCATTGACTGAGAGGCAAGAGAGGGCTGGTGTGGAGGAGAACTTCTGAATAAATAGTTCACTGGTGTTTTCAGAGATGTAACGCTTTGTCACAACCTTGGTTTGGACATTTGTGTGCAAGGAGATTGCACTCTCAAAGAAAACACAGAAATGATCAGAGAGTGCAACATCAGTCACAGCAACCTTGGAAATGTTTACACCTTTGGTGATGATTAGGTCCAGAGTGTGCCCCCTGTTGTGGGTGGGTCCTGTCACATGCTGAGTCAGATCATAGTTATCAAGGACACCACATAGTTCTATAGACCCTCTGTCCTGGGGATTATCAACATGGATATTAAAATCACCAACAATAACAACACAGTCAAAATCAATACAGATTACAGACAGCAGTTCAGTAAACTCATCAAAGAAGGTCGCACAGTATTTAGGCGGTCTGTAAATGTTTAGGAATAAAGCTTGAGTGGAATTTAGAGCCACATATTCAAAAGAACTAAAATGACCAAAGGACATCTGCTTGCATTGAAGAGAATCATTAAATAAAACAGCAACTCCACCTCCTTTCTTATGCGCTCTTGTTTCGCTCATGAAACTGAAGTTGGGAGGTGTTGATTCAATAAGAACAGCTGCATTGTTATCTTGATTTAACCAAGTTTCAGTTAAAAACAAAATGTCCAGTTTGTGCCTCATAATAAAATCATTGATTAAAAATGTTTTTCCTGACAGAGACCTGACATTTAATAAAGCTACGTTTAATGTGGTTAAAGCTTTCTTTGCCCAATTTATTTGGACAGGCTGACGAGGAATGTATGCTAAGTTTGATAAGTTTGCATGTTTACTATTGTTTCTTCGCACCTTTCCTTTTCTATGAACTTGCAGGACAGGAATTGAAACGGCTAGCTGCAAACAGGGCCCAGACCTTTCCTGGAGAGAGTCATTGGTATCATTAGCCTTGTAGCCTGGACCCAGAAGATATCAATTATTTAGGGGAGACAGAGGATGGTTGTAGTTCCGTCGAGGAGTGGGGAGAGGAGTGTGTTTGGTTCCAGCAATGACCAGCTCGTTCATGTGGTCAGTGAACTCCAGGTGGGGGGAGGATGGGGAGAGTGTGAGAGAGGCTTGCGATCCAAAGTATGGACCCGAAATAGAAGTAGGTGCTGGGGAGGGAGGTAAAGACTCCTCGTCTAGGAAGTCAATACTTTGCAGTCCAAAGTATGGACCTGAAGTAGGTGCTGGGGAGGGAGGTAAAGACTCCGCGTCTAGGAAGGGTGGGGCGTTAGGCGGGGGCATCCTTCCCGTAAGGTCTCCATGGCGATGCTGTGTGGTTATCTCTTGTTTAGACTCCTCTTGTATCTTGTCCTTGGCAGTTGGGACAGACGAGTGACGCAGAGAGAAAAACAGGTTAGAGGTAAACAATTTTACCCCTGACTTGTTTAGGGAAACTCCATGCGCTGTAAAAAGATGTCTGCGCTCCCAGAAAAGGTAGAAATTGTTGATAAAATGTACTGAATGGTCAGTACATGCAGTTGACAGCCATTTGTTCAGTGCAAACAGCCTGCTGAATCCTTCATCTCCTCCTCTGACTGTTGGGAGAGGGCCACTGATGAACACCTCAGCCTTGACAGAGCTGACTGTGTTTAACAGATCAATAAAGTCTCGCTTCAGAACTTCAGACTGTTGTTTCACAATATCACAGCTTCCTGCATGCACGATGATGTTTTTCGCTGTGGGATAGTCAGCTACGATGTCCAGAATTTTGTCTCTCATGTCAGAGACCATATCTTTCGGAAAGCAGAGTATTTTGGTGTTCTTGCTGCACAGTTTTCTGACATCTTTTACAGCATAGTCACCAACAATCAGAGTCTCAGGCCCAGTCACTAGCTTTGCCTGCGGCCTTTTACTCTCACATTTACTCTCAGTTCTTACCCCGCTTTGAGGAGATAGCTGCTTATCCAGGTCATCAGATGGAGATTTAGGATCCTGCGACAATGGAGCAAATCTGTTTTGAAGTTGTAGGCTTGGTTGTTGTGGAGGTGTTTTGCAGGTTTTACTTTTATTAGCTGTCCTTGGCTTTGTCCGTCTGGGTGCAGGGGTTGAGGAGGAGTTCTGCCTGTGTGCTAGTGCAGGCCAGCCAGTCGCATCACAAATCTCAGGGCGCTGGACTCTGCCTGTTAGTCGTCCTCCCACATATTTTCTCTTCGGCTTTGCACCGAGAGAGTTCCAGGGAGGACTACCATTTGAAGATTCATTATCTGCTCTCTCCTCCTGTTTCTTGGTAGGCCTGGTTGTGCTAGTTAGCTGTGTCTTAGCTTGCGTTTGTCCAGTGTTTTGAATCCATGGTAGAGTGGTATCATTCCCATACAGTCCATTTACCTCCGCGTTTACTTCTAGTCGGTAGATTTTTGTTTCCAAGACTGCAATCTTCTGTAGGAGTTTGTAGTAGTCATCCGTGGAGAAGGGAGGCATCTTGCTGCTACTTAGCTTTAACTTAGCTGCTAGTTAGCATTAGCCAACAATCCAAATAGCTCGACGACTTTCCGACGGATTTGTCTTCACTCAAATGTTGAAGAGTGATATATGTGATATATCTGGCAAGATATATGTGATATATCTGGCAAATTGAAGCAAGAAAATGCAAGCAGAGGCAAGCAGAGGCAAGAGCAAGCAGCAAAGCGACTGCAGGGCAGAGAAACAGACTGCAAGGTCACCCGACCCGCTGGGAGGACATCTGTTGAGTGTCTGATGATCTGAAACACGTTCAAAGCCGTGAGCAGGTAGTCGGACGCGGAACCGTCCCTGAACTAAAAACCAACTACCGGTACCTCACCCAGAAAAGCTGAAATGCTGAGGGTGTCGTGTTCATTTCCTGGTGAGCGCTGCGCTGTGTGCTCCGTCAGAGAACAGAGGAGCTGCAGCCTGAAGCTCAGATGAGTTTATTGTTCGTGACTAAAGGTCATCGTGTTTCTCGGTTCCTGTTTTTCCGCAAAGTGTTCTTCTCCGCTCTCACGTAGTTTCATAGTCATGGATGAAATCTGTGGTCTTTTTAAGCACAAACTGCTTCGGATGATCATAAAAACATAATAGATAGATAGATGGGGAGAGAAAGATTTACAGCTGAAACGACGAGTTAATTGAAAGAAAATGAATTAGCAACACTTTTTTGATGGACACTGACACAGTTATCTGTGTGTGAATGAAAGGCACATTGTTAAACTACGAGGCTGAGTCAGTGCACTTCATTGTAGCTTTGACACTTTATTTTGACTTTCAAGTTCACCTCGAGTGAATCCAAGTCAAATCCAAAACACACACGTATATAAAAAACCAATAAAGCTGAGATCAGTTCATGAAGGATTAGTAATCTAAAGAGGCTGATATTAAAAAGTGGCGTCAGAGAGAAGCAGCTCACAGCGTGTAGAACGGATGAGCGGTGGATTGAGAGACGGATGTTGTATTTCTAAAATACATATATCCACTGTCCTGTCCTGTCACATTGATAAGTGACAGCTGTGTGTGTTTCTGTGTGAGCCCCGAAACACACGTCTCAGACACACAGGAGCTCAGCCGCTCTGTGGGGTTGTTTTAATTATAAACTCTGCGGACACAGGTCAGACTGTGTGTGTGTGTGTGTGTGCGCACGCACACGCTCTGAAGCAGCCAATAGACTCAAGTGACTCTCCAGTAACTGGGGGTAAGTATGTCTCCCGGGGTCCTGCTTCCTCTGAAATATTGACTCAGCACCACAGGGAGAGGTCTCTCTCTCTCTCTCTCACACACACACACACACACACACACACACACAGAGTGCCTTTTCCATGACATGATGTCTCTATTTTTGTTGCTACAGTGATCTTGTGTGGAATGAACAACAATCGGCTAATGAATGCGCTCGGAGGCTTTCTTGCTGCAGGACACCGTCGACTAAAGTTCTCCATCGTGCCATGAAATCATGCCACTCCTTCCTCATGTGACCTACGTCCTGATGTGCCTCCTGAGGATTTTAAGAGGACACTTTAAGAGATTAACACTAAGTCTACATAGTGTCCTCCAGCAAGACACTGAACCCCATGTTGGGCTTCAACAATGACTTGATTAATTACATCCGTTGATCGACTCGTAAAAGCCATTCATTTCGTAAAAATACCAAACTTTTGCTGTTCACAGCTTCTCAAGCTCAAAGGTCGGTTTTAAAACACTAGTTTCTGCTGGGAAGTTTCTCACTTGTCTGATATTTTATTGGCTAAAACAGATCCTGGGTACGTGAACTTAAAAGGAAAATAATCCGCCCTCGTGTGTTAATAAGATCTGTTTGAATCGTGTGTAATGAACGTCCAGCGCTGCTGCTTCCTCCCGAGCGTCCAGACTAAATACACAGTGCATCATCCGACCCTCTCACGGCGTGACATCACAGGCTCCCACAGGCGAGCCGGCCTTGTGGGAAATGGATTCCTCAAAGGTCCCTCCGCGCCATTCACGTAGTAAAACCAAGCAAGGTCGGAGCCGAGAGAGTGTGTGTGTGTGTGTGTGTGTGTGGAGTGGTGTTTGTGTCATCGGGGCCGGCGGTGCCCACTTTGCCAGGACACGCAGGCAGACATCAAGGACACACACACACACACAACAGAAACACTCACAGGCTTTGGTCTTCTTTTAATCGCGTGGTCTTATGAGCTCTTTGTAAATCCCATTGATCTGCTGCTCTGCTTTTGGAAACGAAGGCCGTCCGATGGAACTTTTTTTTTTTAGGATTTCCCGCTCTCTGCGTCTTCTTCTTCTCTTGTTTAATGCTTCATCACCACCTAATGGCTCTTTGGTTCGGGGGAGAATGGGATGCCAGAGGCTTTTTTTAGATTCTATTTTGACTGACAGTGAAGACGGCTCCTCCTATATTTAGCAACCAAAAACATCTCACCCGTCCTACATTTCAAATCCAATATCTTAGCAGTGCGTGTGTGTGTGTGTGTGTGTGTGTGCATGAATGTGTGTGTAGCTTAAACCAGTGGCTTACATTGTAAGGGGAGAAAATGACGGACCAAAACCCTCAGATGTCCTCTTGGGTGCAACCATCTGCACTTTGAACAGTTTGTCATGGTGAAGAGTTCAGCTGTGTGTGTGTGTGTCTTAGTGTACGTGTGTGTTGTACGGTAACGCTCGTGGCCAAAGTCCAGACCCAACCCCAAACTGTAAGGAGCTGTACTCATTAACAGGCTGTTTGTGAGAACAGAGCTGCTTTCAGACGGGAGTCCATCGTGATACGATTGTGTGAATGACGGAGCGGCTCGGTCAGGTTTGTGGTGAACACACAAACGTGACGCCACGAGTCCGGCAGCTGTAATGTTGTTAAAAACCCAACAGGCATTGTGCAAATATGCCTCAATATCAAAACCAGATTGCAAAGAGATGGTTCGCAAGCCGCAGCTCTGCAAAACATAATGTGCTGAAAGATTCTGAACTTTGAAGCATGACTATGAAGCTCGAAGTGGAGCCGGCGTCGGGTCAACGCACCAGAAAATGATGTTGATTAAAACTTGACTTGTTTCTTTTCAGGGCTCGTACAAAGGCAATAAATCAGCCCAATGAATATGAGATATGAGTTTACAGATAATTACTATATCCTCCTCTGCATCTTCTTCTTTGTACGCCGTCTTGGCTTCGGATAATAATGCAAACGAACATGGACTCCTCTGTGAGCGCTCGTAGCTCGAACGCCATCTACGGCGGCTCGTGCTCCGAGTACACAGAGTTTAAAGGCTCGTCATGTTGGAAGCTTCTCCTCGTCTCTTTCTGTTTATTTCTTCATCTTCTACTTTCACGACGCTTCCACCAACTGATGCAACTGCAAATCCCGTCACCCTCGTGCTCGACGCGTTGACAACACATGCGGTAGATCGCTGATATATTTGTAGAATGTACACATACATGGAGAAGAGTAATCGGGGTCCTGTTCTTAAAAACCCTACTTCTTCTTGTGTACTAACGGGATGACGTAATCAGCTGAAACCCCACCCCCCCCCCCCCCCCCCCCACTCATGAGTCTCTGTGTTTCCACTTCAGAATCCCTTCCTGGCCATCGTGCAGAAGGTGAACAACGAGGGGGAGGGAGACCCCTTCTACGAGATGCTGGGCTTGGTCACCCTGGAAGACGTCATCGAGGAGATCATGAAATGGGAGAATCTGGACGAGTCGGACCTTCACAGTGAGTTTGTCTTTTGTTTATCACGTCTCTTTACTGTCAGTGAAGATCATTTTACATCTCGGTCTTTGATTACACCACCGTTTAAATAAGTTGTTCTGTTTATGCTTTTCTACTGTATCATCGATGATAACTATTTCTAACAAATAAAACAGTATATTATTCACATTTTTTAAGTAGTTTTTGGCATCAAAGAAGGAGAATGAAAGTGTAAGTGACCCTCAATCTTTATTGAACCACAACAGTGAAACTGGGTTCTAAATGTTCATTTCTCTTTGGCCCTCTGCAGTCCACTGGCTGGTTAGATTGAAGAAAGTTTGAACTGTGATTTATCCGTTCACGTTATGTTCAGCTGATACTCCAATAGTGCCGCTAACCCCACACTAATTTATTATCTTGTGAAGTCTGAAGAGCAGCTGTTAAAGGCTGCTTTAAATGTGAAACACTTGACACTGACACATGAACCTGCTCCTTTTTTAAATGATAAGCCTCCAGTCTCTTCTTCTTCTTTCACCAATAACTGGAGATTTCATCTCTCTCTTTCTGCTCTTCAGTTGTCAGTCTGGGTGAACCGCTGTACAGCGTTTTGTTCTCCACGTACAAAACAAATCCTTCACACACAACAGATCTATTTGTAAAGAGGACGTTGTACAACCTAAAAGCAGCAGAGACCGATCAGACGTACAGAGAGTCACTGAATCAAGCTTATTGTGTCAGAGGATTCCAAACTGTTGAACGGTTATGTATTTATTTACTTGTATAAATAATTTTGAGGTCTTCAGAGAGAGAGAGAGGCTCTGATATCTCTGGCAAACTTTCTCATTTGGAGATTGTCCGATGTTTTATCTTTTACAGCTTACATGACTATTGTCCTGCTCTGCCATGTTCGTTCTCGCCTCTCTCTCTCTTGTGTCGCGGTGTGTGTAAATGTCACTCGAATCAGGAAACTTATCAGAATCCTCATATCTGATTGGCCGAGCTGCAACACGTAACAGCTGCAACAAATCATGTGTGTGCGGCTTTTATTTAAAAATGGGGTGGGTGTGTGTGTGTGTGTGGGGGGGGGGGGGTGTAGGAGGGGGGAAAGACCTCTAAAGATCCTAAGACCTGAATGACTGTATGAGAGAGACACAGAGAGAGAGGGAGAGGAGTGTATGTACGCGTGTGTCTGTGAGTTGTGTGTTATCAACATCACTAATTGGCTCAATCGCGAACACCTGTGTGCCTGAAGCCATTTGAAAATATTCTCCATAGAGATCCTATTGAAAAAATAAAAAGCTTAATAATTCAAAAAGTTTAAAGTTTAGAAATATAAAAAGTCATAGCACCCCTCTGGTGAAAGAGCTGAACATTTTAATAGTTAACGGTTTCTGTAGCTTAAAAATGAAGGAGGAGAAGCGTTGCGACGGAAGAAATAGAGGAAGTTGAATAAAGAAACAGGATAACAATAGTTGGAATGCTTAACAGCATTCCACAATGAGTGAGTGAGAGAGAGAGGAGAGAGAGAGAGAGAAGAGAGAGAGAGAGAGAGAGAGAGAGGAGAGAGAGAGAGAGAGAGGAGAGAGAGAGAGAGAGAGAGAGAGAGAGAAGAGAGAGAGAGAGAGAGAGAGAGAGAGAGAGAGAGGAGAGAAGAGAGAGAGAGAGAGAGAGAGATGAGAGAGAGGAGAGAGAGAGAGAGAGAGAGAGAGGAGGAGAGAGAGAGAGAGAGAGAGAGAGAGAGAGAGAGAGAGAGAGAGCGAGAGTAGAAAGAATGAGTGAGTGAGTGAGTGAGTGATGTGAGTGAGTGAGTGAGTGAGTGAGTGAGTGAGTGAGTGAGTGAGTGAGTGAGTGAGTGAGTGAGAGAGAATGAGTGAGTGAGTGAGTGAGAGAGAGAGAAGAAAGAATGAGTGAGTGAGAGAGAGAGAGAAGAAAGAATGAGTGAGAGAGAGAGAGAGAGAAGAAAGAATGAGTGAGAGAGAGAGAGAGAAGAGAAAGAGAGAGAGAGAGAGAGAGAGAGAGAGAGAGAGAGAGAGAGAGAGGAAAGAATGAGTGAGTGAGTGAGTGAGAGAAGAAAGAGTGAGTGAGTGAGTGAGTGAGAGAGTGAGAGAGAAGAAAGAATGAGTGAGTGAGAGAAGAAAGAGTGAGTGTGAGTGAGTGAGAGAGAGAGAAGAAAGAATGAGTGAGTGAGTGAGAGAGTGAGTGAGAGAGAGAGAAGAGTGAGTGGAGTGAGAGAGTGAGTGAGTGAGAGAGAGAGAATGATTGTGAGTGAGTGAGAGAGAAGAAAGAATGAGTGAGAGAGAGAGAGAGAGGAAGAATGAGTGAGTGAGTGAGTGAGTGAGAGAAGAAAGAGTGAGTGAGTGAGTGAGTGAGAGAGTGAGAGAGAAGAAAGAATGAGTGAGTGAGAGAAGAAAGAGTGAGTGAGTGAGTGAGAGAGAGAGAGAAAGAATGAGTGAGTGAGTGAGAGAGTGAGTGAGAGAGAGAGAAGGTGAGTGAGTGAGAGAGTGAGTGAGTGAGAGAGAGAGAATGAGTGAGTGAGTGAGAGAGAAGAAAGAATGAGTGAGAGAGAAGAGAGAGAAGAAAGAATGAGTGAGTGAGTGAGAGAGAGAGAGAAGAAAGAATGAGTGAGTGAGTGAGTGAGTGAAGAAAGAATGAGTGAGTGAGTGAGTGAGTGAGTGAGTGAAGAAAGAATGAGTGAGTGAGTGAGTGAGAGAGAAAGAGTGAGTGAGTGAGAGAAGAAAGAGTGAGTGAGTGAGTGAGTGAGTGAGAGAGAGAGAAGAAAGAATGAGTGAGTGAGTGAGAGAAGAAAGAGTGAGTGAGTGAGAGAGAGAGAAGAAAGAATGAGAGAGAGGAGAGAGAGAGAGAGAGAGAGAGAGAGAGAGAGAGAAGAGAGAGGAGAGAGAGAGAGAGAGAGAGAGGAGAGAGAGAGAGAGAGAGAGAGAGAGAGGAAAGAATGAGTGAGTGAGTGAGTGAGTGAGTGAGAGAAGAAAAGAGTGAGTGAGTGAGTGAGTGAGAGAGTGAGAGAGAAGAAAGAATGAGTGAGTGAGAGAAGAAAGAGTGAGTGAGTGAGTGAGAGAGAGAGAAGAAA